>MU771317.1:14911-157946 GCA_026770625.1 Nicotiana glauca | reverse complement strand
CCCACTTGTGGGATTATACTGGGTTGTTGTTGTTGTTATTGTAATTGATGTCCCTCAAGACAATCAAGTCATATTTTCGACTGAGAATCGAATGGAGGTAAGTTCCTGGCCTAATTATTCAAGTTTATGGTAGAATTAACATGGAAATTGGTTGAAATTCATTAAAAAGGGGTAAATCTAGGGCTTAAGTTTTAATATTTCAAATTGGGATTTGATAGATCATTTGAGCTCGGATTTGGGAGTTCTTGGTATGTATGGACTCGTGGCGAGACGAGGAATCCGGTAATGTAAGTTTCGTAATTTTTCAAAAAGTGGGCCCGGGGCTCAGGTTTTGCTAGTTTCGAGATTTTTGCTATATTTCGATTGTTTTCGATTGGGTATTGTTCCCTTGGCATATTGTGATATATTCGCTCTGATTTTGGTTAGATTCGGTGTGCGTGGAGGCCGATTTGATGAGCAAGGCATCGCGGGCGAGGGATTTCACCGGTTCGAGGTGAGTAATGATTGTAAATGATATCTTGAGGGTTTGAAACCCCGGATTTGCACACCGTAGTGCTATATTGAGGTGACTTGCACGCCGGGTAGCGAGCGTGGGGTAATAAATTAGCAGTTGCTCACCTTCCCCCAGTTTTGACAATAACGGAGGGTTGGATAGGTACCGTTTTAAGTCTTTTAGTGCCGGTTGGCATTTCGAAGTCCACACAAAGTCGTTCATCTTTTTCAAAAGTGAAAAGAAGTGGTGGCACTTCTTTGAAGAACTTGAGATTAACCTGCTTTAAGCCGCCAACCTACAGGTCAACCTCTGTACCTCTTTCACACTTGTTAGTTGGTCCGGGATATCCTCGATGGCTTTGTTTTTCTTGGGATTTACTTCGATCCCTCTTTGTGAGACCAAAAATCCTGAGAATTTATTGGAGCCCATCCCGAAGGCACACTTCTCTGCGTTGAGCTTCATGTTGTACTTCCTCAGAATGTCAAATGTTTCTTAGAGATGTTTCAGATGATCTTATGTACTACAAGACTTAAATAACATTTTATCAATATACACTTCCATCATCTTACCTATATGAGCCTCTAATAAGTGGCTCCGGCATTTTAAAGCCCGAAAGGCATCACATTATAGCAATAGGTGTCGACGTTTATGATGAAAAAAGTCTTCTCTTTATCTTCCCGGCTCATCCTAATTTGAATTACTAGGTTTGGCCGTAAGTTGACTTCTTAGCTAATGAATTTGAATTTTGAGGTTGAAACTTGGAATAAGTCTGTATCACTATTTGAAACTTGTCTTCATAATTTGGTTCAATTCCGAATTATTTTGACATGATTCAGACGCTTAAATGTGATTCTTGTGTTCTTGAGTTTCACTTTGAAATATCATTTGTTTTGAGGATTGATTCATAGATTTAGATGTTATTTTGGTGATTTTATTGGACGATAAAGTTCGTATAATATTATTACACTTGTGTGCAAGTTTGTTCTGGAGCCCGAAGGGCTCGTGTGAGTTTCAGACAAGTTTTGGATGAGTTTGGTAAGTTTGAAGATAGTTGGTGCACTCTGTTGCTGGTGTTCTGTTGCATATCTCGAATTTGCGAGGTCTGGCTTGCGAGCCTCAATTTGCGAACAATTGTTCGCATTTGTGAGCACGGTCTGGACAGGTAACCTCGTAATTGTGAGAAAAATGTTCGCATTTGTGAACTATCAGAGGTTGCATTTGCTACTCAGTGTATTATTGAGCCTTCTTCGCAATTGCGAAGATGCTAGTTGCATTTGCGGGGGGAGGGGGGTCTTTGCATTTACGATCATTATGTCACATTTGTGATTCCTGTGGCTCTGGAGCAGAGTTTGCGTTTGTGACCCTTGTCCCACATTTGCGATGTTTGCAATTGCAAACAAGACTTCACAATTGCCACATCTGTAGCTCGGTACAAGAGGGGAAATATGAGATTTAGCTCATTTCTCAACCCTAAATACTCTAGAGGCGATTTTCCAAGAGGCTTTTCTTTCCAAATTCATTGGTAAGTGACTTTATTCAAATTTTCTTTATATTACCCATTACATTTCACGAATTTGTTTTTCAAATTTCGGATTTTCATGGTAGAAATTAGGGATTTGGGTAGAATTGGGGATTTTTGTAAAATTGAGAATTAGACCTCAAATTGAGGTCAGATTTCGAAACAAACCACATAACTAGGCTCGGGGATGAATGGATAATCGGTTTTTGGCCAAATCTCGTGTTTTAACCAAGCATACCCGGGGTTGACTTTTGTTGATTTTTTTCGAAATGATCAAAATAGAACCTTTTTCATTTGTGGGTAGTTTCTAAAGCTTATTTTGAATCATTTGGTCAATAATTTGCTAGCTTTGGTTGGTTTGGAGACTTGTTCAAAAGGCAAGGCCGTGGTTGATTGATTTCTTGAGTTGTGGAGTGAGGTAAGTGTTGGTTCTAACCTTGACTTGAGGGAATTAGGGAACCTTGAATTACATGTTATATGAACTTTTGTGGGAAACAACGTATATGCAAGGAGACAATTGTATACGTGCCGTCATGATACTTGCTTTCATTTTTTTCGTTACTTCATGATGTTTCTCATTTCATGGCATAATTGCTACAATGCTTATTTGATTTCCATGCCATAACTGTTAATTGTCATTAGTTATGATTGTATTAAATTGTTCATCCTTTTCACGATTCCATGTTTATTCCTACTTGTCGTTACTTGGTTTACTTGCATACCTAAATTGTCATATGTCTTATTTGCCTTATAGTTTTGCGACATTTAATACCTTCTACAACGTAGTTTATGAGTTGATTAATTGGTAGACATCGATGAGTTGGTAAAGGTTAGACATCCGAGTTGTTAGAGATTCTTTGATTATTATGTGATTCTTCTTTGCCTCAAACACTTACCCTTTTAATATAGAAATTCTTGTAAATTTTGGTTGTTGAATTGCTATTATTGATTGTAATTATTTGGTGAGCGGGTTGCATGTCGCAATGGAAATTGAAAGGTATTGAATTAAAATTACAGAATAAGGACGGATTATGATACTGACAGATGATGATATGGTGGGATCGGGTTGTGTGCCAAAATGAATTGTATAAGTTGTATTTGTTTGTGACTGTTGGATTTGCCTCGGTATTTGAGATGAGTTTATAAGACTTGATATTCGAGGCTTTCTGGTAATTGGATTTCGAGTTTTTTTTGCGAGTTAACTACTTTATTTCTGTTTCTTACTATTGTTGGTATTATTATTATTATTATTGCGTACAGGTTATTGTAAGTGATCCGCCTTACCCTCTTCACTACTTCGTCGAGGTTAGACTTGACAATGATAGAGTACATGGGATCGGTTGTACTTATACTACACTCTGCACTTCTTGTGCAGATATCAGAGTTGGTCCCAGTAGCGCTGATGAGGTTTTGTCGGATCTAGCTATCAATGGAAACTAAGGTATAGTGGCACGACGTCCGCAATCCCCTTCTATACCATCTTAGCTGTTTATTTTGATTCAGACAGTTATGTTTTTATTCACACTATTATTTGCATTACTCTAGACGCTCATGTATTCGTGACACAAGTATTAGGTTGTATTTGGATTTCGTCATTTATTAGTTTATCACCTTATTTCAGACAATTTAGTTTTATTATTGTCATTTGATTTATATTGTTAAAAATGGTTAATAAGTACAGCTAACATTGGCTTGCCTAGCAAGTGAAATGTTAGGTGCCATCACGGTCCTAGAGGTGGGAATTTCGGGTCGTGATAAGTAGGTATCAGAGCACTAGGTTGCCTAGATCTCACGAGTCATGAGCAAGCTTGGTAGAGTCTGGAGGATCGGTACAATAATGTCTGTACTTATCTTAGGCTATAAGGCTTTAGGAAATATTTCACTTCTTTCTTTCTCTATCGTGTAGTTAATTTTGGTAATTGAAGTTTAAACAATTCTACTCTTGTTCTCTCGCAGATGGTGAGAGCTCGTACGACATCTACAGCTGGGTAGGAACCAAAGCCCCTTATTGCAGCCACTACCAGGGGTAGGGACCGGGGCAGAGGTAGAGCTCATCCTAGAGCACGAGCAGTAGCAACACCAATGGTGGAGCCTCAGCCTGACCATATAGAGGAGGTACAATTCAAACCATACAAGTCGGACCCGCTCAGGTCCCAGAAGGATTCATAGCCATTCCCGTACTTCAAGATGCTCTAGTCCACGTAGTTTGGACTTAAGGAGAGTGTGGATCAGACTGGAGCATTTGCTATGGCACCAGTCATCTCTCATGCTTGTGGAGGAGCACACACTCCCGTCACTCATGCTCCGGAGCAGATAGCTCCCCTATACCAGACCCAAGCAGCTCTAGCGCTAGATGTTGGGGTAGTTAAGCCTGTAGTTGCTACACAGCCCGGGGAGAGGACCGCGATGTCTTTTAAGGGATTGGTCGGGTTGGATAAGTTTACCAAGCTCTTCCCTATTTGTTATAGCGGTGCACCCTCTGAGGACCCACAAGATTACTTTGACCATTCTCACTAGGTGTTGCATAACATGTGTATTGTTGTGACCAATGGGATCGACTTTGTAGTGTTCAAGATGACCGATTCTACCAAGAGGTAGTGGCAGGATTTTGAGCAGAGCAGACCCGATGATTCACCTTCTCTTACTTGGGATCAGTTTTTGCAGCTATTTTTGGAGAATTTTATTCCTTTCACTCTGAGAAAGATGTACCGTACGCAGTTTGAGCGCCTTCAGCAGGGTGGCATGACTATCACCCAATATAAGACTAGATTTGTGGACTTGTCTCGTCATGCATCTATGTTTATTCCTACAGATAGAGAGAGGGTGAGGAGGTTTATTGATGATCGTACCTTCGGCATTAGGCTTTAGATGGCCAAGGAGACAGGGGATGATATTTCTTTCTAGAGGGCCGTAGAGATTGCTAGACGGATTGAGATAGTTCATGGTCAGTATAGAAGGCCGACATCTAAGAATAGGCCCTGTCATTTCGGTGGTTTTAGTGGTGCCTCATTTAGAGGCAGAAGTTCTTTTGGTAGAGGCTATCCTCCTAGGCCGATTCCATCAGCTCTTCAGGTAGGCCATAGTGCTTCAGGCTATCATGGTTCTTATTGGTCACATCTTTAGCAGCCAGTACTCAGTGCACCTTTAGCTCCTGTCAGTGCACCACCACTTCAGAGTTACTACAACAGCTATCCAGGCTGTTAGTGTTAGTCTCAGCCTTAGTATTCGAGGAAGTTCTTTGAGTGTAAGGGCATAGGTCACAGCAGGAGGTATTGCCCTAGATTGTCGAGAAACAAGCCTCAACAGAGTTCTTATGCCATCATGCCGGCACCGGTTTCTCCATCGCACACACAACCAGCTAGGGGCGGGAGTTAGATTGTTAGAGGTGGAGATCAGGTCATTAGAGGTGGAGGCTAGCTAGCTAGGGGTCACCCAAGGGGCGGAGGTTAGAGTGATGGGGTCCAGCACCATTTTTATGCATTCCCAGCTAGACCAGAGACAAAGTCATCTGACGCCGTTATCATAGGTAGTTCCGATTTTGCATAAAGATGCTTCAATTATATTTGATTTGGGCTCTACTTATTCCTACGTATCATCCTATTTTTCTTCATATCTGATTGTGCCTCATGATTCTTTGAGTGCCCCCTATATGTGTCCATGCCTATGGGAGATCCTATTATTGTAGATCATCTTTATCGCTCGTGTCTGTTTTCTATCAAAAGCCTTGAGACTAGTGTAGACCTCATACTTCTTGACATGGTGATCTTTAATGTTATTTTGGGCATGGATTGGCTGTGACCTTATGTTATATTAGTCGATCATGCCAAGACGATGACCTTAACCATGTCGGGGTTTCCTCGGTTAGAGTGGAGGGGGACTACTAGACATTCTATTAGAAAAGTTATTTCTTATGTGAAGGCTTGGCATATGGTCGATATAGGATGTCTAGCATACTTGGCCTATGTTTGTGATTCTAGTGTGCAGGTTCCTTCCATGAATTCAGTATCTATTGTGTGTGAATTTCCAGAGATCTTTCCTGTATATCTACCGGGGATGCCACATGATAGAGTACTGATTTTTGTTTTGACTTGGCTCTGGGCACTCAGCCTATTTCTATTCCACCATACCGTATGGCACCACCTGAGCTGAAGGAAATAAAGGAATAGTTTAGGACTTGCTCGATAAAGTATTCACTAGACCTAGTGTCTCGCCTTGGGGTGCGCCAGTGTTGTTCGTGAAAAAGAAAGATAGTTCGATGAGGATGTGTATAGATTATAGGCGGTTGAACAAAGTCACCATCAAGAACTAGTATCCTTTTCCGAGGATTGATGAATTATTTGATTAGATTTAGGATACCAAAGTGTTGTTGAAGATTGATTTGTGATTTGGCTACCATCTGTTAAAGATTAGGACATCGAATGTCCCTAAGACAGCTTTCCAGACTCGGTACGGGCGCTATGAGTTCCTAGTAATGTCATTTGGCTTTAAAAATGCCTTAGCATCATTTATGCATTTGATGAATTGGGTATTTAACCCCTAGTTGGATTCTTTTGTGATCATATTCATTGATGATATCTTGATCTAATCCCACAATCGAGAGGAGCATGAGCAACATCTTCGGATTTTACTTCAGACCCTTCGAGATAGTTAGTTGCGCCAAGTTTTCAAAGTGTGAGTTTTGGTTAGTCTCGACTACCTTTTTGGGACATGTTGTATCTATAAAGGGTATTAAAGTACATCCTAGGAAGATTGAGGCAGTTTAGAACAGGCCTAGACCTACTTCAGCTATAGAGTTTTGGAGCTTCCTGAGTTTGGCGGGTTATTATCGTCAGTTTGTGGAGGGATTTTCATCCATAACAGCACATTGACTAGATTGACCTAGAAGGGTGCTCCATTCAGGTGGTTAGTTGAGTGTGAGTTGAGCTTTCAGAAGCTCAAGACTCCCTTGACTACAACTTCAGTATTGGTATTGCCCACAGGTTCAGGATCCTACACGGTGTATTGTGATGTATCTCATATTGGGCTTGGTATAGTATTGATGCAGTATGGCAAGGTGATTTCATACGTGTCATGACAGTTGAAGGTTCACGAGAAGAATTACTCTGTTCATGACTTAGAGTTGGCAGCCATTGTTCATGCATTGAATATTTTGACGCATTACCTCTATGGCACGTCGTGCAAGGTATCCACAGATCATCAAAGTCTACAATATTTGTTCAAGTAGAAGGATCTCAATTTGAGGTAGCGGAGGTGGTTAGAGCTATTGAAAGACTATGATATTTCCATTTTGTATCATCCCAAAAAGGCCAATGTGGTGGACGATGCCTTGAGTAGAAAGGCTGTGAGTATGGGTAGCCTTGCATATATTCCAGTTGGTGAAAGACCGCTAACATAAGATGTTCAGGCCTTGGCCAATCAGTTCGTGAGGTTATATGTTTTAGAGCCTAGTTGGGTTCTTGCTTGCACGATTTCTCGAACTTCTTTGTATGAGCGCATTAGATATCGCCAGTATGACGACCCCCATTTGCTTGTCTTAAGGACACGGTGCAGCACGGTGATGCCAAGGAGGTCTCTATTGGGGATGATGGGGTTTTGCGGATGTAGGGTTGGATTTGTGTGCCTAATGAGGATGGGCTTCGTGAGTTGAGTTTTGAGGAGGCCCATAGTTTGTGGTATTCCATTTATGAGGGTGCCACCAAGATGTATCATGATTTGAGGCAGCATTATCGATGGAGAAGAATGAAGAAATACATAGTTGCGCATGTAGCTTGATGTTTGAATTTTCAGTAAGTAAAGTACGATCATCAAAGGCCTGGTGGTCTGCTTCAGAGGCTTGAGATTCATGAGTGGAAGTGGGAGCATATTACCATGCATTTTGTTGTTGGGCTCCCACGGACTTAGAAGAAATTTGACGCGGTATGGGTGATTGTAGACAAGTTGACCAAGTCGGCGCATTTCATTCTGGTGGTAAGTTCCTATTCTTTAGAACGGCTGGTTGAGACTATATTTGCGAGATTGTTCGTCTGCACAGTGTACCGATGTCCATTATTTCTTACTAGGGCATGCAATTCACATCGCATTTCTAGGGGCCGTACAATGTGAGTTAGGCACACGGGTTGAGTTGAGTACATTATTTCACCCCTAGACAGACAGGCAGTCCGAGTGCACCATTTAGATATTATGGGATATGTTTCACGCCCGTATTATGGATTTCGGGGATTCTTGGGATCAGTTGTTGCCGCTTGCAGAGTCTATCTTCAACAATAACTACCAATCAAGTATTCAGATAGTTCCCTATGAGGCACTATATGGGAGGCGATGTCGTTCGCCAGTTGGTTGGTTTGAGTCAGGAGAGGCTCAATTGTTTGGTACCGATTTGGTTCAGGATGCCTTGGAAAAGGTCAGGATGATTTTGGATCGACTTCGCACAGCTCAGTCTAGGAAGAGTTATGTCGATCGTAGAGTTCGTGATGTTGTATTTATGGTTTGAGAGAGGGTTTTGCTCTGGGTTTCACCCGTGAAGGGTGTGATGAGGTTCGGAAAGAAGGGCAAGTTAATCCCTGGGTATATCAGACTCTTTGAGATACTTGAGAGGATTGGTGAGGTGGCCTACAAGCTTGCATTGCCACCTAGCTTATTAGCAGTCCACCCAATGTTCCATATGTCCATGCTCTAAAAGTATCACGGTGATGTGTCCTATGTATTAGATTTCAGCTCAGTCCAATTTGACAAGGATTTGACATATGAAAAAATTACTAAGTTTGACCGTTAGTTGACTTCTTAGCTAAAGGGTTCGGATATTGATGTTGAACCTTGGAATAGGTTTGTATCTTATTTGAAACTTGTCTACAAAATTTAGTTCAATTCGGAATTTATTTTGGTGATTTTATTACGTGAGCAAGTTCGTATGATATCATTAAACTTGTGAGCATATTTGGTTTGGAGCCCGGGGGGATTGGATGACTTTCAGATATGTTTCGGATGAGTTTGGTAAGTGTGAAGATAGCCGGTGCACTCTGTTGCTCGTGTTCTGCTGCATATCTCACATTTGCAAGGTCTGGCTCGCAATTTTGAGCCTCGCTTTTGCGAACAAGTGTTTGCATTTGTGAGCATGAGCTAGACTGGGTAACCTCGCAATTGCGAGGAAGATGTTCGCATTTGCAAACTATCAGAGGTCGCATCGGCGATCTCAAAGTCGCATTTGCAACTGAGTGTATTCTTAAGTTTGATTCACAATTGCGAAGATGATGGTCACATATGTGTGTGGGGGGGGGGGTCTTTGCATTTGTGATCTTTATGTTGCATTTGCATTTGCATTTGTGATGTTCACAATTGCAAACAAGACTTCGCAACTGCGACATCTGCAGTTGGGTAAAAGAGGGGGAAAACGGGACTTAGCTAATTTCTCACCATTTCTCAACACTAAACACTCTAGTGGCGATCTTCCAAGAGGTATTTCTTCCTAAAACCATTGGTAAGTGTAACGACCCGGCCGGTGGTTTTTAGAATTTACGCCCCAATCCCCTATCTATTTCTTTCCCCATGTTTATTTCTGCTATTTTGAATTGTCGGGATGGTCGATTTTGAATTTCGGAGAGTTTTGGGACACCTAATCCATAAATGAGAGCTTATGCATTGGAAAGTTGACCGTAGTTGTAATAGTGTGAAGACGGCCTCGGAATGGAAATTTGATGGTTCTGTTAGCTCCGTTGGGTGATTTTGGGTTTAGGGGCGTGGTCGTATTATGTTTTGGAGGTCCGCAGCTAATTTAGGCTTGAAATGCTGAAAGTTAGAATTTTGAAGTTTCTGGTTCGATAGTGAGATTTTGATCGGAGGGTCGGAATTGAATTCTGAAAGTTGGAGTAGCTTCGTAGTGTTGAATGTGACGTGTGTGCGAAATTTCAGATCATTCGGATGAGGTTTGATAGACTTTTTGATCGAAAGCGTATTTTGGTGGAGTTCTTAGGCTTGAATCCATGGTTAATTTGAGGTTTCGATGCTGTTTTAGGTGTTTTTAGGATTGGTACAAGTTTGGACAGTGGTGTTAGACTTGTTGGTGCCTTTGGTTAAAGTCCCGGGGGCCTCGGGATGATTTTAGATGGTTGACGGGGAGTTTGAGGGGTGTGAGCAGCTGTTGAACTTTGTTGCTTCTGGTATTTCTGCACCTGCGGTTTGGGTACCGCAGGTGCAATGCTGCACGTGCGGAAGAGGAGCCGCATAAGCGAAAATGGGGAACATCATCAGGAACCGCAGATTCAGTATATTTTCCACAAAAGTGGTACCGCACCTGCGGGTGAGGGGCCGCAGATGCAGAATCTGGGCATTTAAGTGATGGGTGTCACACCTCCTTTTTTCCGAGCTTTACTACACCT
Organism: Nicotiana glauca; assembly: GCA_026770625.1. Classification (NCBI taxonomy): domain Eukaryota; kingdom Viridiplantae; phylum Streptophyta; class Magnoliopsida; order Solanales; family Solanaceae; genus Nicotiana; species Nicotiana glauca. The sequence goes on along the minus strand of MU771317.1, from coordinate 147,562 downwards.
CGGGGAAGGGTATAATAAAAAAGGAGTTTTTCCAATTAAAGGACAATCGAAATGGGATTCGTTTATTTAGAGATTCAGAGTCGCCTATGGGAGATTTATGGTGTCCCAAGTCACCGGTTTGAATCCCGAATCGAAGAAAGGGTTTGACTCTGTTTAACAGTTGCGAACCAGAAATCCGGGTAAGGAATTCTATTAACCCGGGAGAAGGTGATATGCATTCCCGAGTCCCGTGGTTCTAGCACGGTCGCTTAACTGCTATATTTGGCTAAATTTTGATTTTTATACATGTTAAACCTAAAGTGCAATTTTTAAAGTTATTTACCGCTTTTGTCCATTATTTAAGAAAGTGAACGTCATTTAAGCACGTGTTTTCGGGTCACGTCACATGAAATGCACCCGGATCCTCGACACATTCTATTCAACGTTTTCAGATTTGGATTTGGGTTGCATGAAATGCACACCCGAATTTAGGAATGTAATTTTATTAAAATCGCGTCTAAAAAGACTAACGTGTTGTTATCTTTTTGGAAGGCCGTGAAATTCGCTAAACGGCCCATCCCGATTTCTAAGTATTTTTATTAAGTAATTAATGAGGGCCCCGCAATATTTGATTTGGCGAGGCTCGTCTCATTTTATTGTTAAAAGGCTAACCTAAAATGAACTAGAGTTTTCTATAAATTATTTATTTCTAAAAGGCTAATTAATTCACAAATATAAATTCGGGCCTCGAATTCAAGTCCGAATTCAAACAAAAGGGGCAACCCTTTTAGCTTGAACCCGCTACCTAATTCAAAACCCAATTTATATTTATGATTTAATTCCCTATATTCCTAATTAATTATTTTCTACAATCTAGCCACTGGGCTTTAAGATAAGCCCAGCAAAACAATTTAAAATCAAAGAAGCATTACGAGTTGGCCCAGAACACACCTTGGCCCAGGCCCAAACGAGAATGGAGCCAAAATTGGCCTGGGCCGTTCATTGAGGCCCTGAGACTTGCTCTTCTTGAAAGTGGACTGTTGAGCCCAAAATGTTAAACCAGATCAAATTTCAGTTCAATCGTATATATATTCATTGAAACTTATTCAAGTTATTCACTCAAATTCCAATTTAATACGCAGATTATTTAACTTATTTGTCTATTAATTAGTTCCTAAATGTTTCAAAAACGAGACACAAATTGGAATCGTATGTTGAGCTTAACAACATAATCATGGATTTGAAACCTCAAGTGATTAGATCAAACAGCTTAGTTACACGATTTTATTAACTCTATATATACTAATAGTTAACAACTCAAATTCAAACCATGCTAACCAGTTTTCAAATAACTCCAATTACCTTACTCAATCATGTAATTTGTGAGTCTAGAGCTGAACTATTGATGTTATTTCTAAAACTGTCACAGAACTCCAAACATATACATTGAGGCTACTAGTTTATAAGAATTGAACTGGAATCTAAAGTTTAATAATCTAATTCGTTCACAGTCTAAGTTATACAACATAAACACAAATCAAATGTAAATCTAAACAAATACATATCATATATCATATCCTTTGCTATGACAGTATGAACACGCCAGTTTCAGAGTGTAAGGAATGTGCATTTTTGCATTTTTAGCATCTCAACTCAAAGCTACAGCCATTCATAGTTCGAATATGTACCTGGAAATTGAATTACAACAGGAGGAAGAGATCAGCAACAGGTAATAATAGCCAGCACACAATAGTTAACCACAGTAACAATTGGGATAATTTTCAACCCAAAACCAAACTTCAAACCACTCAATTCTACATCAGCAATATGTATTGACCCAAAATTCAGCTAAATAATACCCTGAATCTACTTGAACCTATTCCAAATGAATTCTGATCCTCAAACGCCAAAATTAGAACTAGGAAAGCTAAAATTAAACTGAAATTTTCAATGAAACAGTATATTTTTTTGGTTTTTCTGCTGATTTTCTATTGTTTTTGGATTTTTTGAAGGTTTGAATTTCATGTTCAAATATGAAGTTAGAGAGATCTTTTTGGGGGAAATATTTTGGAGGCTCCAAAACTTTTTAATCAAGGAATTTGCATGCCCTTTTATAGGCAGCAATGGGGACTCATCAGATTTTTGGTTTTTCTTTAGTCCTTCTTTATTTCCTGCTTTCTATTCCTTATTTTTTAACTTGTTGTTCAAGGAAGCCTCTAAGTTTACTGAAATGTACACTAGGGTCCCATTCTAGAAAGATCTAAGAAATTCTAGGTGGAATCTTCAATATTTTTACACCTTACTAATTACCTACAATACCCTTAGTTTCAACTCAAAATTGCAGCCATAACAAAACTACTTTCTAACCTATGAATTAAGATACAGCTAACAAACAAAATCCTATTTTACCACTAATCATTACTGAACAACAATCGAAATAAAGTTAAAAATTTACACTAAACTGATTAATAACATGCAAAGATTGAATTGAAATAGAGCTTAAAAAATCTATCAGAACAATACATACAACATTTTACATTAATAAAGCTAATTACACTAACTGTGAGCCCTTTAACCTAATTATCATTACAATTATGACGAATAAGAACTAACGTAGTTAAGATTAGCAGTAACACAGAAGCGTAGAAAAGTAATTAAAAAAAAACCTCAAAACACTCAATTATCTAAAAAAAACTAAGGACACTGAAGAGACTCACCGCCATTTATTTTCAACTTTCAGCTTAGGATGATTCCAATGGGATTGCATGTAGTTGATTATAAATTCTTCAAGGAGAAAGTCCAAAGATTACCTGGTATCATTTAGGGGTGACTAGGCTTTTGGCCGGAAAAACTTTTAAAAAGAATATTCAAACAGTTTCGGCCGGAGTTGAGAGACGAGGTTAAGGGGGTTAGGTAAAAGAAGCTCAGACGACCCTAGGGTGTTAATTTAGAGTCGTTTGGAATACCTTGTGTCGTGGCCGGAAAATCTTCAGACGAAGATTCGACGAATTCAGGTAGGATTCAAAGGAAAACATTGTGGTGGTTGGAAAAAGGGATTCATGGGGAAGCTATGGTATTTTTCTGGTGGTCATTGGCGTAGGTGGTGTTCGCCGGCGGCGATTAGGGTTTCAGAGATTCGAAGTGTTCCAGTGGTTTTTTGGGGAAACGGAGTATGGCACGAGTAGGAGGGAGGAGAGGCGAGGTCGGGGTGCGAATTTGGGAGACATTTGGACCGACACCGCCATCGCCGGCGGTGGGGAATTAAGGTGGCTCCGGTAGGGTTTCTGTGAGGGAGGGAGTTGAGGAAGACAATAGGGTTTAAGAAGGGGGGGATTGTTCTGACATATATGTATTAATTACCCCGGGCTTTAGACCGTTGGATCTATTAACCTAGACGGTCCAGATTAGCCTGGGATGGAACGACGTCGTTCAAAAGGTAATGGGGTGGACTGGGTTAGATTGAATTGGGCATGGGCGGGTAAGTTGAAGTGGGCTGGGGCAATTTCGGACTAATAAGGCTCAATTTCGGGCAGCCATATTCCTTTCATTTTTCTCTCTTCTTTTTCTTTTTATCTATTTTCCATTTTTGTATTTCATTTTGTATCTTTATTTTTATTTTTCCTGTTTTTTATAAAACGCTAAAATAAACTCACTATCAAATTAACACTAAAAATTAGATTTTTTAATTAATTCCTAATTAAATAAAAAATGCAAACTAATACCAATTTGAACTTAAAAATGCAAAATGGACCCTTTTTGTTATTTTCTTTACATTTTGTTCTAAAACAAATTAATACTAGTTGCTACTAAAATTGTAAAATTAAATCCCTAAATGCAGATACATATTTTTGTATTTTCATATGGATTATCATGCACAAAATAAAAATGCAACCAATTAACACAAAATTCAAAAAACTTCACAAAAATTGTAAAATAATAAAGAAATCATTTTATTTGGAATTTTTGGGAATAATTTGCTTAGGGAAAAAATCACATGCTCACAGCTGCCCCTCTTTGCCCGGAAACATGAAGAGTTTTCGTGCAAAGACAAGTGAGCGGAAATGAGCAATTTTTGCCCGTTCACATATTCCGTTGTGAAGCATTTCTTGAAAGAGCTGACCGCACCCTGCTTCAGAGGCTGCCTACATATCCTGGGCTAAAAGGAATTAGGTCAGTGTAGTTCGGGAAGGTTTGGTAGCTGGGACTACCAGGAGCTGTGATTTTACTGCTATTGTTGCTGCTACTGCTCGCTGACCACCTTATTACACCGTGGTAAAACAAAAGAAGCTATCCTAGGCTATGATCTATGAGTTACAAAAGATCTTATCTATGTCTTCAAACTTGCTCTTATGTTGCCTTGCACTTGTATCTTGTATTCTTCCGATGGAATTCTTGTTGTTGCCTTGAGTTGTGATTGGCGTTGTTTTGCCACTCTTCTGAATATGCTTGACCGCTGCAATTTGAAATACGTGCCTCCATTCTTCAGGCGGGCTCCTGGTTTCTGACGCTTGAGAAGTATTCCTTTGTTCTCCAGGTGGGCTCCTGACTGTGATGCTTGAAAAGTATTCCCTTGTTCTCCAGGTGGGCTCCTGACTGCGATGCTTGAAAAATATTCCCTTGTTCTCCAGGTGGGCTCCTGATTGCAACAGAAAATAGACAAATAAAGAAAATTTTCTGCCCTAGTCTGATGACTGGGCACGTCATGTTATCAAATATCAAAATTAAAAGCTAAAATTTGGATTGTACTTTCCTTGTTCTCCAGGTGGGCTCCTGACTACTGAACTTTGAAATGGATTCCCTTGTTCTGCAGGTGGGCTCCTGATTGCTGAACTTTGAAATGGATTCCCTTGTTCTCCAGGTGGGTTCCTGATTGCTGAACTTTGAAATGGACTCCCTTGTTCTCCAGGTGGGCTCTTGATTGCTGAACTTTTGAAATGGATTCTCTTGTTCTCCTGGTGGGCTCCTGATTGCAACAAAACAGACAAAACAAAGAAAAATTTCTGCCCTAGTTTGGTAACTGGGTACAACATGTTATCGAATATTAAAACTAACAGTTAAAATTGAATTGTACTTCCCTTGTTCTCCAGGTGGGTGCCTGATTGCTGACGCTTTGAAATGTATTCCCTTGTTCTCCAAGTGGGCTCCTGATTGCTGCATTTGAAAAGTATTCCCTTGTTCTCCAGGTGGGCTCCTGCTTGCTGAATCTTGAAAAGTATTCCCTTGTTCTCTAGGTGGGATTCTGCTTGCAACAAAAATAGACGAACAAAGAAAATTTTCTGCCCCAGTTTGATGACTGGGTGCGTTATGTTACCAAATATTAAACTTGAAAGATTAAACTTGCACTATACTTCCCTTGTTCTTCAGGTAGGCTCCTGCTTGCTGAATTTGAAAAATATTCCCTTGTTCTCCAGGTGGGCTCCTGCTTGCTGACTTTGAAAAGTATTCCCTTGTTCTCCATGTGGGCTCCTGCTTGCAACAAAAATAGACGAACAAAGAAATTTTTCTGCCCCAGTTTGATGACTGGGTGCGTTATGTTACCAAATATTAAACTTGAAAGATAAAACTGGCATTATACTTCCCTTGTTCTCCAGGTGGGTGCCTGACTGCTGCGCTTGAAATGTATTCCCTTGTTCTTCAGGTTGGCTCCTGCTTGCTGAATTTGAAAACTATTCCCTTGTTCTCCAGGTGGGCTCCTGCTTGCTGACTTTAAAAAGTATTCCCTTGTTATCCATGTGGGCTCCTGCTTGCAAAGAAATTTTTTTTGGCCCTGTCTTAATCAAAGAAAGATTTGTTAATATAAAATGGTGGTTAGCTGCTGGCATTCTTGTTGGCTATGTTCCTGCTTCTGACTTTGCTCCGATTTGCTTCCATGGACTTGCTTTGAAATGCCTCGACTTCTCGGCTGACCTTCAACCCTTTAACTTTGATGACCCACATGTTTTACCCCGTATTGTTGTTTTGTGTTTCTGTCCCCTCTTGTGAAACTTTGCTTTTCCCCGATAATTATCTGATTAACTCATTGATGGGATTTCCATTGGTCCTTCATGCTTTACTTTCTTTTGATATGTTCCAACCTTGTTGTGCCGTATAACTGGGAAGCTGGTAGTTAGCCTTGACATCCTTCTTTTGTTTTTGAATAGAACTGACACTGAAACATCTTATAGACATATTTCAAGAGAATGAAATGCAATGACCTCGAAGGTTGAGGATAGAAAGACTCTGAAAACGGATAATCTGTAATAAAGAGAAAAAGGATAGGAATTAACTGAGTGGAACGGCTGGTACCCTTGATCGTGCCATGCATTTTGGATTAACCAGCCTAGTCTTTCCAACCAATCAACTTTCAATTACCACATTTGATGTTCCATACTTTCAAAACCTGACTTTCACCAAAACCCAAACCTTGCTTGTCTTGTCATGTTTCGAGTACCTTTCAACCACAGACTTCTTTCCTTTGCCTATCTGAAAACTCACTTTCGCCTTACGGTGCCCGTGAGGGTTTTCACCAATAAGACTCTCTCATTTTTAATATCTCTCAAAACTCACTTCGTCTTACGGTGCCCGTGAAGGTTTTCACCAATAAGACTCTCTCATTTTTATTTCTCTCAACTCACATCGCCTTATGGTGCCCGTGAGGGTTTTCACCAATAAGGCTCTCTCATTTTCATAATTTTCCTTCTGGCACCAGAGTGTTGTCCCCAACATGAATCATTTTACCTGCTCGTATTGGCATTTCTTAAAATTGATCAGAAGGTCTTTCTTTGGACCGTAATGTGGCTTTTGGATGGGTTTTATAAAGAAGGGTATACAGGCTCAAAATAATTCAACGTGGGTTCAAAATTAAAACTTTCGGAATCATATTTCTCGCAAAAACCACAACTTCTGCCCCAATTTCCTTCTTGGGGAATTTTGGACTTTTATTTTGTTGTGACTGAACCTCAGAGAGGCTGCCTACGTACCCTTTCGGGATCATGTCAAACGTAGTTCAGGTCATAAAATCGCTTCGTTGTCGCGATGTTTCTTTTCTTCCATTCTTCTTTTCTTTCTTTTTCATTTCTTTTCCTTTTTATTTTCTTTCTTTTCTTTTCTCTTTTTTTTCTCTTTTCTTTTCTTTTTCTTTTTTCTTCTTTTTCTTTTTCACTGTTTTTCTCTTGTTTCTCCACTTAATTTCCTCGCTCGTGTTCTCGAGTTTTGTTGTTGATTCCGAAAGAGGGATAGGAAAGAAAATAGAATAAGGCTCAAAAGGATAACAAAGGATAAAGTGTTTGGATAGCAGAACAAAATGTCTTCGTCATTTCAATCTCAAAATATGCCAAATACAATTAGGTACATAAAGATAAAGAAATCATACATAATATCTCTTGACTGCATCAGAGTTGATAGCCATTTCTACACATTTCCCTTCCACATCTGATAGATACAATGCACCATTGGACAACAATCGGGTTGACGGCCCCTGCCAGTTGGGTGCGAACTTTCCTTTTGCTTCAGCCCAGTGAGGTAGGATACACCTCAACACCAATTGCCCTACTTCAAACTTCCGCGGACGCACTTTCTTGTTATATGCTCTTGCCATTCTCTATTGGTATAACTATCCATGACATACTGCTGCTAATCTCTTTTCATTAATCAGACTCAATTGTTCCAAACGGGCTTTGACCCACTCATCATCATCAATTTCTACTTCGGCAATAATTTGAAAGGATGGTATTTCAACCTCTACAGGTATCACTGCCTCTGTACCGTACACCACTGAATAAGGAGTCGCTCCTACTGAAGTGCGAACAGTAGTGCAATAACCTAACAGAGCAAAAGGTAACTTCTCATGCCATTGCCTGGATCCTTCCACCATTTTCTGAAGTATCTTCTTGATGCTCTTGTTAGCTTCCTCAGCCGCTTCATTCACCTTAGGACGATATGGGGTAGAATTGCGGTGCGTGATCTTAAACTGCTGACATGTTTCCGCCATCAGATGGCTATTGAGATTGGCACCATTATCTGTGATAATCACCTTTCGGATTCCAAATCGACAAATGATATTTGAATGCACAAAATCGACCACTACCTTCTTGGTCACTAATTTGAAAGTTTTTGCTTCAACCCACTTAGTGAAGTAATCAATGGCTACTAGAATAAACCTGTGCCCATTAGACGTTGCTGGCTCGATTGGCCCAATGACATCCATCCCCCAAGCAACGAAGGGCCATGGTGGCGACATTGTATGCAACTCAGATGGTGGAGAATGGATCAAATCTTCGTGTACCTGGCATTGATGACATTTGCGCACGAAACTGATACAATCATGTTCCATAGTAAGCCAATAATAACCTGCTCGGAGAATCTTCTTTGCCAATACATATCCACTCATATGAGGTCTACAAACTCCCGCATGTACCTCGGTCATGATAGTTGTAGCCTGTTTAGCATCCATGCACCTCAATAAACCAAGATCTGGAGTTCTTTTGTACAACACTCCTCCACTGAAGAAAAGTCCGCTTGCCAAGTGTCTAATGGCTCTCTTTTGATCTTCTGTAGCCTGTGCCAAATACACTCCCATTTTGAGGTATTCTTTAATATCATGAAACCACGGCTCACCATCAAGTTCTTCTTCCACCATATTACAATAGGAATGCTGATCTCAAACCTGAATCTGTAATAGGTCCACATAAGCCTTATCTGGATGATGCAACATGGACGCCAAAGTGGCCAAAGCGTCAGCAACTTCATTATGAATCCTTGGAATGTGTCTGAAATCTATTGACTGAAACCGTTGACAAAGTTCATGCAAACATTGCTGGTACGGTATGAGCTTTAAGTCTCGTGTCTCCCATTGTCCCTGAATTTGATGTACCAAAAGATCCGAGTCGCCCATGACCAAGATCTCCTGGACACCCATGTCTATAGCCAACCTTAAACCCAAGATACATGCCTCGTATTCAGCCATGTTATTGGTGCAGTAGAAACGAAGTTGATCTATAACAGGATAGTGCTGCCCTGTCTCAGAAATAAGTACCGCTCCTATCCCAATGCCTTTCGTATTAGCAGCCCCATCAAAGAACAACTTCCAACTCGATTTTCCATCTTGTTCTAATTCCTCGATATGCATTGTCTCCTCATCAGGTAAATATGTCTTCAAAGGTTCATATTCATCATCAACTGGGTTTTCAGCTAGATGGTCAGTCACTGCTTGTGCTTTCATCGCAGTACGGGTCATGTAGACAATATCAAATTCTGTGAGCAAGATTTGCCACTTCGCGAGCCTCCCTGTGGGCATAGGCTTCTGAAAAATGTACTTCAATGGATCCAACCGAGAGATGAGATAGGTAGTATATGATGACAAGTAATGTTTCATTTTCTGCGCAACCCAGGTTAAAGCACAACACGTCCTCTCAAGTTGAGTGTATTTTACCTCGTAAGATGTGAACTTCTTGCTGAGGTAGTAAATTGCATGTTCTTTCTTTCCCGTGACATCATGTTGCCCCAATACATAGCCAAAAGAGTTATCCAACACTGTCAGATAGAGGATCAAGGGTCTTCCCGGCTCTGGAAAACCAACACAGGTGGACTGGCCAAATACTCCTTAATCTTGTCAAATGCTGCCTGACATTCATCCGTCCATCTGACCGCAGCATCTTTCTTTAGCTGCTTAAAGATTAGCTCACAAGTCGTCGTAAGTTGGGCAATGAACCTGCTGATATAATTCAACCTGCCGAGCAAACTCATCATTTCTTTCTTGCTCTTTAGTGGTGGTAACTCCTAGATGGCTTTGATTTTGGATGGGTCTAATTCAATACCGCGTCGACTTACTACAAAACCCAACAACTTCCCTGACGGGACTCCAAACGCACACTTTGCTGGATGAAGTTTGAGATTGTACCTGCGGAGCCTCTAGAAAAACTTCCTCGGGTCTTTAACATGATCACACTGCTTTCTCGACTTTATAATCACATCATCTACATAGACTTCGATTTCCCGATGTATCATATCATGGAACATGGTGGTCATCGCCCTCATGTATGTTGCCCCTGTGTTCTTCAACCCAAATGGCATAACCTTATAATAATAGGTTCCCCAAGGTGTGATGAATACCGTCTTTTCCACATTTTCCTCTTCCATCAAAATCTGGTGATAGCCCGCATAACAATCCACGAAAGAACCAATCTCGTGTTTGGCACAATTATCAATCAATATATGGATGTTTGGCAGTGGGAAGTTGACTTTTGGACTCGCCTTATTGAGATCACGGTAATCAACACACACTCTGGTCTTTCCATCCTTCTTTGGTACAGGCACAACATTAGCTAACCAGGTGGGATATCGGGTAACCCGTATGACCTTCGCCTCAAACTGCTTGGTGACCTCTTCTTTGATTTTCCCACTGATATCTCTTTTAAATTTCCTCAGTTTCTGCTTGACGGGAGGGCATGCCAGGTAAGTGGGCAATTTGTGGACCACCAGATCGGTACTTAAACCCGGCATATCATCATATGACCATGCAAAAACATCTTTGTACTCAAGCAACACTTTGATTATTTCTTCCCTGAGCAGGGCTTCCAAATGGACACTTATTTTTGTTTCCCGAACATTCTCCTGATCCCCTAGATTGAATGCCTCTGTGTCACTCAAGTTAGCTTTGGGTTTTTCTTCAAATTGACTTAATTCTTTACTAATTTCTTCCAAGGCTTCCTCGTCATCATATTCTATCTCGTCATCACACGCAATTTCTTTTATTACTATTTCACATTGATTATCAAGACTAGGCCAAAAACTCCTCATGCATGACACATCAGTGAAACCAGCATAAAAGGGACTAAACAAGAGAGAAAAGAAAAAACAAAATAAAGGCTATCAGGAATGAAGAGAGAAGGAAATTGCATTTCATTAAAATTGTAAGATAACAAGGTTTAACTCATCCAAACGGACGGAACATAGCAATCCGAATTACAACCTTGGAAAAATCCAGATTTGATACTCAAAGGAAAATCAAAAACTAACTACCACAACTCCTTCTGAGTAGGAAGAGGAGTAGCTTCCCAGTTATTAAGCTTGGCCTGGGATCCCAGGAACTGCACATCAACTTTACTCTGACCTTCGCCTGGCTCCACCATATTCACTTCATCAAACAACCTTTCAAACCTCTCGATCAACTCTTTGTCGGGTTCTATCACCACAGAATTGGGCATTGCTGTTGTTGGGTGCCTTTTAGTACCAGGCCGGACAAAGGAACGGGAAAGGCGAGGAATGGGTTTTGGAAGGTTCCACACTCTCTCTTTCATCTTTTTGGCTCGCCTTATGTCAGCAGCAGTGGGTTTGAAGCCTAACCCAAAAGTATCCAGATTGCCAGGAAGAGATACCGGCTGTATGATGCCCTGCAGTGAAGCACCCAAACCCTTTCCGGGCAAGAATCCATTCTTTAGCATCTCTGATGCCACCATAATAGATGCAGCAGCTACCCTGGGCCTAGGAACACACTCTCCTTCACGAATTTTAGCAACTAACACTGTGTCCAAAACTTGGTACACCCATGGACCTTTATCATCTTCAACTTCCTCAAAAGGCGTAATGGCATTACAAGAATTGTCCTCCCCATGGACCACAATTTCCTGATGGTCCCATTCAAATTTGACCATCTGATGCAAGGTAGATGGCACTGCTTTTGCGGCATAAATCCAGGGTCGTCCCAATAAAAGATTGTAGGAAACAGCTACATCGAGCACTTGAAGCTCCATATTGAATTCAACTGGTCATATTGTTAACTCCAAAACAATATCCCCCACTGTGTCCTTTCCTCCTCCGTCAAATACTCGTGCACAGATGCTATTCTTATGAATTCTTTCACTATCAACTTTCAATTTTTCTAGGGTAGAAATAGGGCAAATATTTGCACTGGACCCGTTATCAATTAACACCCGAGTAACCATGGAGTCTTCACACTTCAGTGAGGTAAAGGGCTTTATTATGCTCAGTTCCTTCCAACGGCAACTCATCATCAGAAAATGTAACCCTGTTAACCTCGAAAATCTTATTTGCTATCTTCTCAAGATGGTTCATATTGATCTTATCCGACACATGGGCTTCATTCAGAATCTTCATCAACGCCCGGCGGTGCTCATCCGAATGGATCAATAAATAGTAAAGAAATATGTATCGAGGTTTTCCTCAATTGCTCCACGATTGAGTAATCTTGTGCCTTCATCTTTTTTAAGAATTCTTCAGCCTCTTCTTCAGTAACAGCCCTCTTTACCGGTGCTGTATTGTCTTTAGCTTCTTTAACCTTTCTCAATTCTTCAGGGGCAAAGCATCTCCCTGATCTAGTCAGCCCATGAGTTTCGCACACTTCTTCTTTAACTTCTTTGTACATCACAATCACCCGGTCATAGTTCCATGGGACGGTCTTTTCATTAACCACTGGTAACTGAGTCACCGACTTGATGATGACCGGTTCTGTGCGAGCGCCTTTTACAATTACCATAGGCTTAGCCACTGCTCCTGGTACTGTCACTTTAACAGGTTTTGGTTTTACTATCATCACTGGTTCACTGACTGTCTGTTCCACTGTGACCAATGCCTTCCCACCAATCAACTTCTCATTTACTTTGTTCTCGCTAGCCTTAGTCATCATCACAGTTTGCGACGGCTTCTTATATTCTCCCTTCTGCACTAACTCGATCATGTGAGCCTCATGATGGGTTGGTAATGGATTCTGAGTGATATTGGGAGTCTCCGAAGCTTGCACTTCAATTCGTCGTGTATCAGTAAGTTCCTGAATGGAAGTTTTCAAATGCCAGCATTTCTCCGTATCATGTCCTAGCGCACCTGAGCAATACTCACAATTCACTGAATGGTCCAGGTTCCTTGGGGGAGGATTTGGTATTTTTGGTTCAATTGGGTTTAACATGCCCAGCTGTCTTAATCTGTGGAATAGGCTGGTATAAGATTCTCCTAATGGACTGAAAGTCTTCTTCTTTTGCAACCTATCATTCTTAGCAACAGGGTTGGGTCAAAAATCGGTTCCACTGGGATTTCTGTAGGTTCTCAGAGGTGGGTATGTGTTTTGAGTATGGTAGGTATTTTGTGGGGTGGGTGCATGCCAGGGTGCTTGAGGTTGAGGGTATGTTTGGGCATAGTGAAGTGAGAAGTGAGGAACGGGAGGTGGATAGTAATGTTGTGGTGGGCCATAAGGGGTGTGTAGGTAAGTTTTGGGATGTGGGCGAGGTTGGTGATAATATGATGATGGACCCCTGGACCATGCTCTCAACTCCACCACTGTAACATCTTCCTTTTTTTGCTTTCCCAATACTCCTCTAGTGCCACTCTGAATGGCCTGGGTAGTTGCTTTAATTGCAGAGTAACTCATAATTTTATTGGACTTCAAACCTTCTTCCACCATGCTTCCCATTTTCACTACTTCATTAAACATTTTTCCAACTGCCGACACCAGATGACCATAATAAGTAGGCTCCAATGCCTGCAGAAAATAATCTACCATTTCACCCTCTTTCATCGGAGGATCGACCCTTGCGGCATGCTCCTTCCATCGAAATCCGTACTCTCTAAAGCTTTCTCTGGGTTTCTTCTCAATCTTGGTCAGTGAGAGACGATCGGGGAAGGTTGTATTGAAAGTGGTTTGCAAACGCTTGGGCTAAGTCATCCCATGTATACCATCGGGCATGATCTTGCCTTGTGTACCATTCTAAATCCGCACCACAGAGACTTTGGCTAAAGTACGCCATTAACAATTCATCTCTTCCTCCAGCCCCTCTCATTTTACTACAAAACCCCCTCAGATGGGCTACAGGGTCGCCATGTCTGTCGTACAGATCAAACTTTGGTAACTTGAATCCCGCAGGCAGTTGGACGTCGGGAAACAAGCACAAGTCTTTGTAAGGTATACTCACATGTCCTTCTAAACCTTGCATATTTCGGAATGATTGTTCCAAGCTTTTTACCTTACGTATCATCTCCTCCTGCTAGGGGTTTTTAGGAGGCTTTTCTTCTTCAGCTGAAATATCAAGAAGGGGAGTATAAGAGTATGGTTCAGGAGGTTTGAAAATTGGGCTCGGGTGGGTAATAGTGGTTTTCCTGAGTTTGGAAGAATGGTTCGCTCGAAGATCTATGTAACATGGCAGATGGAGGAGCCACGAACACAGGAGCAACTGGTGGTGGAGGACATGGAATTTGCTTAGATGGTGGAGGTGGTGGTATTTGGGAAGTGGTTGCATAGTATGGCTGGTAGGTAGGGTAGGTCGGAAAAGAATTCACTGTAGGAGGATCTTGTGATTGAGTTAGTCGCGGGATATAAGCGGGATTGGCAGGATAGGTTGGTAGGGGGTGTCCTTTTTCCCAAACCTGGTACATTTCGGCCATCTGTTGTTTCAGCTTATACATTTCCTCTTTCATGGCGTTGACATCTACCACCTCTTCTTCCCTAGACGGGTCGACAACAGTTGCTTCTATATCTTGGTTGACCATTTTTGACATGTCCTTGGAGCGGGTGTTATATGGGTAAGTTGCCAGAATGCTAGTCAGCTAAACCACCTGTCTGGACTCATCATCAACAACAGTGTTATTAGTGGTTAGGGCATTAACAAACAAATAACCGCACATTTGGAGCATGGATGCGCCTAGGCAATTATCAGTTTCTAATATGCATTTGCTCGGCCACATGAGTCATCCCAGCTTATTTATTCTCAACTGTGACTTCTTTCTTTTATTCTTGCCTTTTTTCTTTGCTTTGTCATTATTTCTTTTGTTGCGGATTTTCCTCTCTTTTGATTTTCTCTTACTATCCCGATTTCTTTTATTTTTCCGCTCTTTTTCTTTTGGCTTTTATTCTTACTACATTTTCATGTTTTTATATGGCTATGGTCGGGTCCTATGGAAATTGCCTATATATCGCTACCATGCCTGAATAAGATCAAGTGTAGTTTTTCCAATTGATATAAAATCAAATGCAAGAAAATAAAGACATAATTTTTTGGGAATTTTCACATATTCATTAATAACAATTGATTACACCACTACTAGACTATTGTTTTTTCATTTTCAGAAATCAGAATAAGATACAGACTCAAAATAGAATACAGACTTGACTATTATTTTTTAGGAGTACATCAAAGCTTCAAACCCTGGGGCCCGCGGGGCATCATTCGGCATCGCCGCGGGCCTGCTCGCAAGACCCCTTTGTAATTTCTCCAAATCACTCATAACCTATTGAACAAATATCATTACCGCTGCAGAGAAAGTGGTATAACCCATCTTTTTACCATCCTGGCACCTCTTAACAATATAGCGTGCAATGCTCCGGATCCTTTCCCTGATTTGGCCCTTTTCCTGGAGAAGTCGGCTTATCTGTCGGGTACGGGCTTCAAGTACTGGAGAATACTGGAGGTGAAGATCTTGTAACAATTTTATCTCCTTTTGCATTTCAGCAATCATCTCATAACAACGATCCCTTTCAGCTTGAAAGTCCTTGTCTAGCCGGGCCGCCTTTTCTTCCCGAGTATTCGCTTTTCTTCTCATGTTGGAAATAGTTCCTTCATAGTCTCTTTTCAGCTGTTGTACATACTGGGCTCTTTCCTTAGTTTTCTTGGCCCAGTGTGCTCGAAGTCTCGCCATGTTCCTTTCGGATTTTTCTAATTCTTCTTGGCAATAAGAGACTTGCTTCTTTAATCCCTTTATCAATCTTTCATCAGACACGCTTCTTTCCCGATTTCTAGCATCGATTTTCATTTGTTGAATTTGTGCCTTAAGAGCTTCATTTTCCTGGGCCAATTTCTTTTTCTCCCCTTCATCAGCCGCAATTTGTACACTCTTCTCAAATTGAAGGTCCTGCACCTGCTGCTCCAACACTCCAATTTCGGCTCGATATTCTTTCTCTTTTGTCAACCAATCCCATTGGACTTGGGCTCCATCAGTAAACTGCTGTACATGGGGTCTCTTAGCGGGTCTCCTGGGAATCTAAAACTTTTTGTCGAACCATGTCAAATATTGGGGTCCACTTCACCCATTGCCCGATCTTATATCATGGTGTCAGGTTGCAAAAACCGACTCTCATTCCATATCTTTCTGATTGTTTCTTCTGGGAAAGCAACTTTAGGACCCAACTCAATGATTTGTTCACTCAAGTCCTCATCGTTATGCACTGTTTGGAACCTCCCGAATTGTCGCAGGACCCGATAAGGAGCGTAAGGTTGTATGCTTCGAATGCCCATTCGAAGAATATAGGGGACTTCTGCTGATGTGTAGACAACTTCAGTAGCGGGAAGCCACCCATAAGCCCACTCAACCTTATCTGCATTCAATGATCTTAAACACGATGACCAAGCCTTAACACCTTCGGGAAAATCAATACATGTGACCCGGATTTCAAATTCACTAATGCAACTAAGCCCGGTTAACCCAAAATTCATATACCCTGTTCGGTGACATAGATGTTCCTGGATCTACATTTGCAGTAAGAGATTACATCCCTGAAAGAATTTCTTGCCCTCTCGACACTTGGTTAGAGCCCGATATATCTCTGCTACGATCAAGGAAACCATCGTGCTAGTAGGTTTCTTCATAGCTACATCCACCATTCCTACTAGCCCGAGGTCTATGTGACCGTCTTTCCTTGGGCAAATCACAATTCCTATAAAAGCCACCATAAATGCTAACCCTCGCCGAGCCTCCCATTTGTCTTTGTTTCCAGCGTGTGTCAGGCCGGTGTTAGGTTCTTCAAAGCCCCTTGGGTTGCCATATCGATGATAGAGGAAGTGCAAAGGGCAACACCCGTCCACTAGACACGGGTCTTGGACATCCCGACTAATGTTCAGCAAATCTAAAAATCTATGGAGTGTGACCGGTCTCGGTGATAAGGGATATCTACTTCGCATGTTCCCATTAAGGCCTGCATACCCTGCCATTTCTTCCAACGTCGGTGTGAGTTCAAAATCGGAGAATCTGAAGACATTTCATGTTGGATCCCAGAACGGTATCAATGCTTCAACAATATCCTTTCTCGGCTTTATGTTCATGAGTCCCACAAGGCCGCCCAGAATTTTTACCACTGATTCTTTACTTCCATCTCCTAGGTCGTCCCACCACATATGGAGCTTTAGGGGTATCTCGCTCAGGACTGAGAAGGTTTCGATGTTGTTTGAGTTCATCCTGCACATTTTATTTAGAGGGATTTAATGATTAAGGGAAAAGTGGCTATTTTTGCAAAATTTTGTTTAAGAAACTACAAACTCGATGATTAAAAACTAGATCAAAAGTACATCAAAATTTCACATCTTGGGGCCCTTGGGGCATCACTCGGCATCGCCACAGGCCTCCGCAAGACTGAGAAAGTTTTAATGTCAACTGCGACTATTTTTAAAAAAACTGGCCATGTAATGGCTTATTTGACAAAGTGGCTATTTTTGTAAAATTTTGGTTGACAAGACAAAACTTAATTTTGCGGATACAGCCTTTCAGCACTTCCGAGAGGGAGATTTTAAGGTTGTGCCCGCAAATCGTTTAAAAATGGCTTAGGGTGGCTATTCTTGCAAAATGGCCTTCCGGCGTCCTTTTGAGGGACATTCGGCTTATTTTAAATAAGAATGGCATCACCCGACTTATTTATAACAAAAATTAAAATTTGACATTTTTTGGCTATTTTTGCAAAAGGGGTGGTTGGACCCGTCAAGGGTTGCCTACGTATCTCACATCCGGTGAGAATCAAACCAGCATAGTTCGGGCCGATTTATTTTGACAAAAATTAAAATTTTGACATTTTTTTGGGCTATTTTTGCAAAGGGGAGGTTGGACCCGATGAGGGTTGCCTACGTATCTCACATCCGGTGAGAATCAAACCAGCGTAGTTCGGGCCGATTGGCCAAAATCAAAGCTATTTTTTGAACAACCATTTCTTTCTAATTTCAAATTTCCTTTTTCTTTTTTTTTTTATTTTTCAAAAATCCGGCAGCACTTCAGTACTAGTTGGCCATTGGTTTTTCTTTTCGAACAAATGATTACCCTCACTTAGTCCTAACACTGCTATTTTCACAATTTTTCACGCATTGTATACAAGCCAGTCAACATGCGAAATTGAGAAAATAAATGCAAGTAGCATGTAAGATGTATCAGGATGGTCATTTCAATTCATGTCACCTGTCCTAGACGGAACCAACCCCTGTGTTGAGTCCCCTAAGTCAAATGCACATGATGCAAAAAAGCGTCCTACTAGGGATCCGGCATGAGTTTATTGTTCTTCTAGGTTTAAACCCTAGGTTTATTGGTCTAGACCTGGCTTACCCGAGCGGACAACTCGGGCCGAGGGGGAGGCAGCATACCGGGGATACAGAAGCTCTGCCGGCTTTGCAACTTATCCAAACCTCGTTATAAATTGGGAAAAAGACTCTAACAGAAGAGAAGCTACAAAAAGTGCACCCTTCTCCATGATGTAGAAGACTCAGAAAGAGGAAGGGATTGGTGACAGTTTATATATAATTCAACAAATATTAAAGCGGTAAAACATTTAGCACATAAGGCATGGAACATGTAGCAAAATCAAATAAAGCCAAATACAACAATTTAACTGAGCTCAAATTCTTGAACCCTGAACCGAAATTCTGGGTTCTTGTCCCCAGCAGAGTCGCCAGAGCTGTCACACCTCTTTTTCCGAGCTTTACTACACCCCGGGGAAGGGTATAATAAAAAAGGAGTTTTTCCAATTAAAGGACAGTTGAAACGGGATTCGTTTATTTAGAGATTCAGAGTCGCCACTTGGGGGATTTATGGTGTCCCAAGTCACCGGTTTGAATCCCGAATCGAGGAAAGGGTTTGACTCTGTTTAATAGTTGCGAACCAGAAATTCGGGTAAGGAATTCTGTTAACCCGGGAGAAGGTGTTAGGCATTCCCGAGTTCCGTAGTTCTAGCACGGTCGCTCAAATGCTATATTTGGCTAAATTTTGATTTTTATACATGTTAAACCTATAGTGCAATTTTTAAAGTTATTTACCGCTTTTGTCCATTATTTTTTTTATTTAAGAAAGTGAACGTCGTTTAAGAACGTATTTTCGGATCACGTCACATGAAATGCACTCGGATCCTCGACACATTCTTATTCAACGTTTTCGGATTTGGATTTGGGCTGCATGAATGTAATTTTATTAAAATCACGTCTAAAAAGACTAACGTGTCGTTATCTTTTGGGAAGGCCGTAAAATTCGCTAAACGGCCCGTCCAGAATTCTAAGTATTTTTATTAAGTAACTAATGAGGGCCCCGCAATATTTGATTTGGCGAGGCTCGTCTCATTTTATTATTAAAAGGCCAACCTAAAATGAACTAGAGTTTTCTATATATTATTTGTCTCTAAAAGGGCTAATTAATTCACAAATATAAATTAGGGCCTCGAATTCAAGTCCAAATTCAAACAAAAGGGCAAACCATTTTAGCTTGAACCCGCTACCTAATTCAAAACTCGATTTATATTTATGATTTAATTTCCTATATTCCTAATTAATTTTGTTCTACAATCTAGCCACTAGGCTTTAAGATAAGCCCGGCAAAACAATTTAAAATCAAAGAAGCATTACGAGTTGGCCCAAAACAGACCTTGGACCAAGCCCAAACGAGAATGGAGCCAAAATTGGCCTGGGTCGTTCATTGAGGCCCTAAGACTTGCTCTTCTTGAAAGTGGACTGTTGAGCCCAAAATGTTAAACCAGATCAAATTTCAATTCAATCGTATATATAATCATTGAAACTTATTCAAGTTATTCACTCAAATTCCAATTTAATACGTAGATTATTTCACTTATTTTTCTATTAATTAGTTCCTAAATGTTTCGAAAACGAGACACAAATTGGAATCATATGTTAAGCTTAACAGCATAATCATGGATTTGAAACCTCAAGTGATTAGATCAAATAGCTTAATTACGTGATTTTATTAACTCTATATATACTAATAGTTTACAACTCAAATTCAAACCATGCTAACCAGTTTTCAAATAACTCCAATTAACCTTACTCAATCATGTAATTTGTGAGTCTAGAGCTGAACTATTGATGTTATTTCTAAAACTGTCACAAAACTCCAAACACATACATTGAGGCTACTAGTTTATAGGAATTGAACTGGAATCTAAACTTTAATAATCTAAATCGTTCACAGTCCTATTTATACAACATAAACACAAATCAAATATAAATCTAAACAAATACATATCATATATCATATCCTTTGCTATGACAGTATGGACACGCCAGTTTCAGAGTGTAAGGAATGTGCATTTTTGCATTTTTAGCATCTCAACTCAAAGCTACAGCCATTCATAGTTCGAATATGTACCTGGAAATTGAATTACAATAAGAGGAAGAGATCAGCAGCAGGTAATAACAGCCAGTACACAACAATTAACCACAGTATCAATTGGGATAATTTTCAACCTAAAACCAAACTTCAAACCACTCAATTCCACATCAGCAATATGTATTGACCCAAAATTCAGCTAAATAATACCCTGAATCTACTTGAACCTATTCCAAATGAATTTTGATCCTCAAACACCAAAATTAGAACTAGGAAAGCTGAACTTAAACTGAAATTTTCAAAGAAACAGTATATTTTTTTTTGGTTTTTCTACTGATTTTCTATTGTTTTTGGGTTTTTTGAAGGTTTGAATTTCAAGTTCAAATCTGAAATTAGAGAGATCTTTTTGGGGGTGATTTTTTGGAGGCTCCAAAACTTGTTAATCAAGAAATTTGCATGCCCTTTTATAGGCAGCAATGGGGATTCATCAGATTTTTGGTTTTTCTTTAGTCCTTCTTTATTTCCAGCTTTCTATCCCTTATTTTTTAACTTGTTGTTCAAGGAAGCCCCTAAGTTTACTGAAATGTACACTAGGCTCCCATTCTAGAAAGATCTAGAAAATTCTAGGTGGAATCTACAACATTTCTACACCTTACTAATTACCTACAATACCCTTAGTTTCAACTCAAAATTGCTGCCATAACAAAACTACTTTCTAACCTATGAATTAAGATACAGCTAACAAATGAAATCCTATTTTACCACTAATCATTACTGAACAACAATCGAAATAAAGCTAAAAATTTACACTAAACTGATTAATAACATGCAAATATTGAATTGAAATAGAGCTTAAAAAAATCTATCAGAACAATACTTACAACATCTCACATTAATAAAGCTAATTATTAGCTAATTATACTAACAGTGAGCCCTTTAACCTAATTATCATTCCAATTATGACCAATAAGAACTAACCTAGTTAAGATTAGCAGTAACACAGAAGCATAGAAAAGTAATTAAAAAAACCTCAAAACACTCAATTATCTAAAAAAAAAAAACTAAGGACACTGAAGAGACAAACCGGCCATTTATTTTCAACTTTCAGCTTAGGACGATTCCAATGGGATTGCATGTAGTTGACTATGAATTCTTCATGGAGAAAGTCCAAAGATTACCTGGTATCAGTTAGGGGTGACTAGGGTTTTGGCCGGAAAAAGTTTTAAAAAGGATATTCGAAAAGTTCCGGCTGGAGTTGAGAGACGGGGTTAAGGGGGTTGGGTAAAAGAAGCTCAGACGACCCTAGGGTGTTAATTTAGAGTCGTTTGGAATACCTTGTGTCGTAGCCGAAAAATCTTTAGACGAAGATTCGACGAATTCGGGTAGGATTCGAAGGAAAACATTGTGGTGGTTGGAAAAAAGGATTCATGGGGAAGCTATGGTGTTTTTCTGGTGGTCATTAGCGTAGGTGGTGTTCGCCGGCGGCGACTAGGGTTTCAGAGATTTGAAGTGTTCTAGTGGTTTTTTGGAAAAACGGAGTATGGCACGAGTAGGAGGGAGGGGAGGCGAGGTCGGGGTGTGAATTTGGGAGACATTTGTACCGGCGCCGCCATCGCCGGTGGTGGGGAATTAAGGCGCCTACGGCAGGGTTTCTGTGAGGGAGGTAGTTGAGGAAGACAATAGGGTTTGAGAGGGGGGAGGTTGTTCCGACATATATGTATTAATTACCCCAGGCTTCTGGACTGTTGGATCTATTAACCTAGACGGTCCAGATTAGCCTGGGATGGAACGACGTCGTTCAAAGGGTAATGGGGTGGACTGGGTGAGATTGAATTGGGCCTGGGCGGGTAAGTTGAAGTGGGCTGGGGAAATTTCGAACTAATAAGGCCCAATTTCGGGCAGCCTTATTCCTTTCATATTTCTCTCTTCTTTTTCTTTTTATCTATTTTTCCATTTTTGTATTTCATTTTGTATCTTTATTTTTATTTTTCCTGATTTTTATAAAATTCTAAAATAAACTCAAAATCAAATTAACACTAAAAATTAGATTTTCTAATTAATTCCTAATTAAAAGAAAAATGCAAACTAATAGCAATTTGAACTTTAAAATGCAAAATGGACCCTTTTTGTTATTTTCTTTACATTTTATTCTAAAATAAATTAAAACTAATTGCTACTAAAATTGTGAAATTAAATCCCTAAATGCAAATGCATATTTTTGTATTTTCATATGGATTATCATGCACAAAATAACAATGCAACCAATTAACACAAAAGTCAACAAAATTCACAAAAATTGTAAAATAATAAAGAAATCATTTTATTTGGAATTTTTGGGAATAATTTACTTAGGGCAAAAATTACGTTCTTATAATGGGTCGCAGGTGCGATTTTTGATCCGCAAATGTGGGACCGAAAAAACGGCCCCAAAGCTGCAGATGCGGAAACTGCTGGACAGTTGATTTAAAATGGGGTTCCGCGACCTTAGGGTTATTTTCACCATTTTTATCTCGGCTTTGGAGCTTTTTGGGCGATTTGAAGGAGGGGTTTCAAGGGAACTTCATTGAGGTAAGGAATTTGGACTTGTTACTATGTCATTATTTCACGGATTAGAGCTAGAATTTTTGAAATTTTGGGTGAAAATTAGGGAAAACTAGGGCTTAGTATTGGAGACATTTGATTCAGGATTTGATGGATCATTTGAGGTCTGATTTTGGTGATTTTGGTATGAATGAACTCGTGAGAGTGTGAGGGTTCTGGAAATATAAATTTCATCCGATTCTTAGACGTGGGCCCGAGGGACATTTTGGTCATTTTACCTAATTTTGCGTATTAGCTTAGAATTTAAATGTATAATCAGTTACTTGAAGTGTTATTTATATTATGAAATTTAATTGAATAGATTTGGGCCATTTGGAGTCGGATACTCGTGGCAAGAACGTGGTTTCGAGTTGACATTTGAGCAGGTTCGAGGTAAGTGGCTTGTCTAATATTGTGGGGGGGACCTTTCCCCTTAGGATTGATATTGTAATAATTGAAATGCCTTGTACGTGAGGTGACGAGCGCGTACTTGTGCTAATTATTGGAAATCCGGTTTTTATTTCATTAAAAATAGCCTTGAATTGTGTTCTTCTTTTCTTGCTTACACTGCTTAGAAATTTGGCCTGCTGTTAGTCTAGAGAAGCATGTCTACTTGACAAAATTGTTCTATTTGAATTAGCTGCTTTATTTGTATTATGTGAAGCATGCTAGGTTAGAATTATCTGTCTGACTTTGGTATGAAATTGATTGAATTGAATTCTCGTTGCTGTTGTGTATTTACTTTGGGACTACGGGATGGTATCCCGGGAGCTCCCCTGTATGTTTACTTTGGGAGTATGGAATTGCATTCCGGGAGATCCCCATGCACTTTTACATTGGAACCACGGGATTTCACCCGGTAGATTCCCCAGTACTAGTATTTATATTTGGGACTACGGATGTGGTATTCCGGTAAATCCCCGTGCATTTGTGAGTTGGACTACGGGACTGCACCCGGGAGATCCACTGGATATGATATTTATATTTGGGGACTACAGGACGGTATCCTAGGAGATCCCCAGTTGTTATCTCGAAGCTGAGTTATACTCTCTTTCTGTGTTTTACTTAGCTTTGTAATAGTTGTTGTTGTCCTTCATATCCTGTGTTACTTATTTACACTGTTTATTTCACACTGTTAAACCTTATATCTTATTTAACCTCAATAGGGCCCTGACCTTCCTCGTCACTACCCAACCGAGGTTAGGCTTGGCACTTACTGAGTACCGTTGTGGAGTACTCATGCCCTTCCTATGCATGTTTTTCATGTGCAGATTCAGGTACTTCGACTCAGTCCTACCACCCCTGAGGCGAGGCGACTGCGATTGAGACTTCGAGGTATATCTTCGGCATTTTCAGATCGAGGAGTCTCTTTCTATTCTTGCTGTTAGAATTAGCCCTTCTGTATTTCAGTTCTTGTTAGACATTCTGGAGTTAGATCTATGTAGTATTTCTTAGCTTGTGATTTATGGGTTTCCGGGTCTTGGATTCATGTATTAGTTTTTGAGAGATTAATGTTGTGTATGCCAGGCGGCACTCTTAAACGTTGTTTATTTACTCTACCTCTATTTTAACTTATTTTTCTTCCGTATTTTAGGCTTACCTAGTCGTAGAGACTAGGTGCCGTCACGATGGTTCACAGAGGGCGAACCGGGGTCATGACATTAAGTGACTTTAATCCATTTTATTTCAATTACACATTACATTTCATGAGATTTCAACATCAAATTTAGGATTTTCATGGCAGAAATTAGGGATTTGAGTAGAATTGGGATTTTTCGTAAAATTAAGATCCTGAACTCGAATTAAGGTCGAATTTCAAAACAAATCACATAACCGGGTTCAGGGGTGAATGGGTAATCGGTTTTTGGTTTGAACCTCGGGTTTTGACGAAGCGGGCACGAGGTTGACTTTTGTTGACTTGTTTAAAAAATGATCAAAATTTAACCTCTTTCATTTATGGGTAGTTTCTAAAGCTTATTTTGAATTATTCGGTCAATAATTTGCTAGATTTGGTCGGTTTTGAGGCTTGTTCAAAAGGCAAGGCCATGGTTATTTGGTGCTTGAGTTGCGGTGTGAGATAAGTGTTGGGTCTAAACTTGATTTGAGGGAATTAGGGAATCATGAATTACATGTTATATGAATTATGTGAGAAACAATGTATATGCAAGGTGACGAGTGTATATGCGCCATCATAATACTTGCTTCTATGTTTTTCATTACTTCGTGATGTTTCTCGTTTCATGCCTTAATTGCTACAATGCTTATTTGATTTTTATGCCATAATTGTTAATTGTTATTTAGTTATCATTGTATTAAATTGTCCATTCCTTTCATAATTCCATGCTTATTCCTACTTGCTTTACTTGCATACCTAATTGTCATATGTTTTACTTGCCTTATAGTTTTGCGACATTTAGTGCCTTCTATAACATAGTTTGACTTCTATGAGTTGATTAATTGGTAGACATCGATGAGTTGGTAATGTTGAGGTATCAAAGTTATTAGAGATTCTTTTATTATTATGTGATTCTTCTTTGCCTTGTACACTTACCCTCTTGATGTAGAAATTCTTGTAAATTTTGGTTGTTGAATTGCTGTTGTTGATCGAAATTGTTTGGGGAGCGGGTTGCACGCTACAATGGAAACTGAAAGGTAATAAATTAAAATGGCGAAATAAGGATGGATCATAATATTTGACAGATGATTGTGAGCACGTGATTTTGCCTATATAAATTATTCCCATAAAATTCAAAATAAAATAATTTTTCATGTGTACGCAATTTCGTGAATTTTTTTGGTTTTCAGTTGTTGTTTGTATTTTTGTGTGTGTGCATGTTTATTTGATCAATTAATAAGAAAATACAAAAAATATAGCATTTGTATTTAGTATTTAATTTTATAATTTTAGTTAAAAAATTAAATTACTTTTACAATAATTGGAAAATCATTAAAAAAAATATAATGCACTTTGCATTTTTAGTGTTTAATTGAGTGATTTTGTTACTTAATTATTTGTGATAATTATTATTTAGAGTTAATTTAGTATTTTTAAGTCAATTTGGTTTTATATTTTAATTTAGGACTTTAGGTTTAATTATGAAAATAATTTAGGAATTTAAGAAAAGAATTAATAGAAAAAGGGGAGGAAGAGTCGGTCTTGGGCCATTAATCCCCAGCCCAAAACCAAATACATCAAATGCCCAACCAAAATCAGCCCAAAACCCGGTCCAAGGAGTCCAGTGACCAGGCCATCGAAACGACGTCCGGGATCGGAACTACGTCATTTCGATGCTAACGAGTCTCAACCCTTCATCCATTTACATCCAACCCTGACTCGTTTGCATTAGAGACCAACCCGATCTCTATAATAGCTAAACGTTGTCATTCTATTTAAGCAAACAATCCAAGCCGTTGATCTCATTTGATCAAACGACCTAGATTCGTTCCACCATCCCCCCCCCTCCCCCCGTATATAAGTTTCCAAATAGACCCTGCCCCCTTTCTTTCGTCTCTAATTTCAGAGACTGAATTTCTAGCCACCACCCTCCGCCCGTCGAAAATCGCCCACAGCGGCGGACGGTGGCCAAGCCCCACCAGATTAACACCATAGAACCATCTCGCCCTCCTCTTTTCAAACCCCCAAACTACTTCTTTCGAATCATAGCCAAACTCATCGAATCTTAATTCGAAGTTTGAAACCCAAACCCTAGTTTACCCAATCACCCCCATCTTTACACCATAGAACCATCCCGATCCCCTCTTACCAAATCCATAGTTAGTTTCGTTCGAATCTAACCAGAACTCGTCGGATTTTAAATCTAGGTTTCAACCCTAAAAGTTCAAAATCAATTTCCCTTGAACCTGATCAAGTCAAGTCCTTAGTTTTTCACGATTAGAAGATCGATTCACCACAAAAACCGATGTTGCTCGTTTGTTCTTGACAAAGAACAAACGAGTAACATCAGTTTTGGGTGAATCAGAGTTCAAGGGTAATTTCAAGTTTGGCCGGTGAGTTCCTTTTATAGTTTTCTGTTCATATTCAAATTCATTTCACCTCTGCCTCTTCTCTTTTTCTTAGACGTGTATTTTGATTGATCCAATTTTTTGATCGAAGTTAGGATTAGCTTCGAACCCAATTTCTTCGCCTTAGGTTAGCTTATCTATTTCTGTTGGTTTTAGTTGTTTCTTCAATTTAGTTGGTGTTGTTTGTTTTTGTTTTCTGATTTTTAGGTCTATTAATTAACATCTGTATTTAATCAATTGTACTGGCCATG
This sequence comes from Nicotiana glauca, assembly GCA_026770625.1. Classification (NCBI taxonomy): domain Eukaryota; kingdom Viridiplantae; phylum Streptophyta; class Magnoliopsida; order Solanales; family Solanaceae; genus Nicotiana; species Nicotiana glauca. The sequence goes on along the minus strand of MU771317.1, from coordinate 120,446 downwards.
TGAATCATTAGACTTCTAATTCTTCATTTTAGGGTTCAGTCAAATTAGTTAACGTGTGCTTAATAATGTTTGTTCTGAAACCAGCATGTTAGGGGTATTTTCGGCTCCTTGTTTAAATAATTATGTTAATTGTTTCAAAAGCCGGATCTCAAATAGGCTCATTCATTGATTGTTTTTGCAAATAATCAGAACCTTCAGGAGTTCTAATAAAAAAATTAGGATTTCAGTGGGTAATTTGGGAATTGTTTAATAAGGTAATGGGTAATATAATTAATTAAAAGCACTCAGTCAGTAGAGGTGAATTAAAGATTAAAAAGGGGATTGGTGGTGAAAATGTGACGAACTTAATGCCCAATTGTGGGCTGGAAAATAAGGTCACATGGGAGGGGAAACAAAAAAGCTGGAAGACACTGTAAAGAAGAAAAAGGGACTGGAAAAGGGTTAATGTTTGGGTATAAAACAGGCAGACATTAACAGAGAAAGGGGGAATTTTTTCAGACCATAAGAGAATATTAAGAGCATTTTGAGGGAACCTTGAGAGCATTGAGTGAAGAGTCCACTAAAAAATATTCTGAGGATACACACATATACACTGATATACACATAACAAAACAAGAAAGAGTCATTGGTATCTCATAAAATACAGTATATTGTAAAATCTATACTGTTCCATTGATTCTATTTTGATCCGGTTGGGAGTTTTGGCCATAGAGTAACTGTTTCATTGGTCTAAGTTGAAGGCATTGAGTATTTGGTTAAAATCTGGGTAGATTCAGTGTTAAAACTCATGTTCCATAGATTGTTGAGTCTGATTTCATTGGAAGTTGGCTGAACTGGGTTGTTGATTGTTGTTTTACTGCTGCTGCAAATCACTGATTCCTTTACCTTTTGATTTTGTCGTCCAGGTACACTGTCTTGTACCCCCTGGCTGTGAATTGAATTTGAGGAAGATATATTGTGAAGAACGAATATAAATTTTCTGATTATTTCTTTTCTTTTTCTCTTCTTTCCATTTTACTCTGTTTTCTTTATATTACTGGACGTTTAAGGTGTTTGATTTAATTTCATGAATATTTAGGTAGTGTTGTAGGACTTATAATTGAGCTGTATATGGTATCCACTCATGCAACAGGTGTTAAAATTGTTAAGACTATGTTTAACTGATGTTAAAAGGTATTGGTTGTGTTAGACCTATCCTAGTTGTGAAATTCATTTTAGTTGGCAGGGCATGCTTGTCATTACAATTATGTAGAGTTGAAGTCTTGTGATAGATACTGATTGTTCATTAAGTAGCAAAAGAGGTCCAAGCTATAAAAAAATTTGATTTTAGTGGCATGTCAGTGTGTTGCTATCCATTTTCATACATGAATTCTTAAGTATTAAAGCATTAAGAACATGATTCGAGTTTAAGGCCAAATTTGGAAGTTCATGGGTGTGACTTTAATATCAGTGTTTGTCTCTCCCAGAAAGTTTAAGGTTATATAGTTTTATTAAACACAGATTCGAACTGGGACCTTTTGTTTCGTGTTGATTAGTTTAAAAGAAGTAAAAAATGCAAGAATGTTGGCCCCTGTGTTGGTATGCGGATTCGAACTGAGGACCTCCTATTCGCTGAGGCTAATTTATTTCGATTTGGGTTCCTATGGGCCTAGCCCAGATTGATGATTAAAATTGGACTTAAAAGGACTTTACGTCCGTGAGGGATTGGGCCTCGCGCTGACTTAAATGTTTAACTTCAAATCACTCGTCTCTTTCTTATTATAGATGTAGCCCTTTTAATTTGAATCGTAGTAGAGTCCTTACCCATTAAGGCGAGGTAGTTATACTTGTCCAACTATTGAAGCGGGCTATAATTGACAATAATCGTATATGGCTCTCCAACTTTAGTTTGAATATGCCTAGGTAAAAATAATTCGAGGGGTTCCATGCCAAACAAAAATGACAAATGCGTGGCCCTCATTTTAATTAAAATCCAATCCAACTTTAGAGCTCGAGGTGTACCCTTTTAGCAAATTTTAGGGCCTTCGCAAATTATCAAGCGTGTTAGTTGCTTTAGGCGCGTCTTTTAATAACATTACCTTCTTAAACTCGGGTGTGCATATCACGCGACCCAAATCCAAATCCTAAAACGTTGATAAAAAATGTGTTTCGGATTGCTGGAGCATTTCATGCGACGTAATCTAAAGACATGTTTTAAACGACGTTCAGTCTTCCTTAAAATTAATTAAAAGCGGTAAATAATTTAAAATCACACATAGGATCCAACTATATTAAAATCAGATAATTAAGCTGAATATAACAGTTGAGCGACCGTGCTAGAACCACGGGGCTCAGGAATGCCTAATACCTTCTCCCGGGTTAACAGAATTCCTTACCCGGATTTCTGGTTCGCGGACTGTTAAATAGAGTCAAACCTTTTCCTCGATTCGGGATTTAAACCGGTGACTTGGGACACCACAATGTCCCAAGTGGCGATTCTGAATCTCAATAAACAAATCTTGTTTTGATTGTCCTTTAATTGGAAAAACTCCCTTATTATACCCTCTTCCGGGTATAGTGAAAAAGGAGGTGTGACAGCTCTGGCGACTCTGCTGGGGACGTAACCCAGAACCACTAGTTCAGGATTCAAGAATTCGAGCTTGGAATAAGTTTCGTATTTGGCTTATTTATTATCTGATTTTTATTACATGTTGGGCTTAATGTGTAAAATGATGTTTTTACCGCTTTGATATTATTTGAACTGTAAATATAAACTGTTACGAGATCATTCTCTTCTTATATTCAGGGACGTGCTCGCTGGTTGAGACTCTCTATTCTGTTAGTGTCATACCTTTAAATAAGAAAGAGGCTCGGACAAGTTACTAAGCCGGACGATCTTGCAGGTCCCCGGTACGTAGCCCCCTCCTCGACGCGAGTTATCCGCTCGGGTACACAGTCTAGAACAAATACCTAGGTCTTAAACCTAGAATAACTGAGCCTCAAGCCGGATCCCTAGTAGGAACGTTTGTTTGCATCATGTGCATTTGACTTTGGAGGCTCAACATAGGGGTTGGGTCTGTCTAGGACAGGTGTACCAAAATTGAAAACAGACAATCCTGATGCATCTTACATACTGCTTGTGCAGTTATTTGCTTTGACTTGCATGCCGACCGGCTTTCGAATATTTGGGGAAAAGAGAAAAATAGAAATAGAAGTATGAGGGTTAAAGAGAGATAATTACCTGTTTTAAAAACTAATGTCCAAATAGTGTCGAAACTCTGCCGAATTTTTTTCGGAAAATGAAAAAACAAATGTGTTTGTTTTCAAAATTAGTTTGTTTTATTTGCCAATGAAAAGAAAAAAAAGAGTCTAGTTTTCAAAAATAGTTTGTTTTATTTGTCCGAACTACGTCAGTTTGACTCTCACAGGGTGTGAGATACGTAGGCAACCCCCATCGGGTCCAACTTCTCTCTTTGCAAAAATATCCCGAAATGAACAAAATTTTGTTTTTCTTATAATTAGGTAAGATGATGCCGTTTTGTCAAAAATAGCCGAATGTTCCCGAAAGGGACGCCAGAAGGCTGATTTTTCATAAACAGCCACCTTTTGTCTTTTTCAATTTTGGCCAGTTAGCAGACACAGCCTTAAAGTCTTCCTTTGGGAGTGCTGAAAAGCCGTATCTGCAAAGCTGGGCTTTTGGTTTTAGAAATAAAAATCTGAAAAGAGTTAATTTTGATCTTTTGGATCAAATAGAATAAAACCATGACTGTTTTGCTTAATCACCTTAATAAATATGCAGAATGAGCACAAGTCAGAATTTACCAATAGCAGTTGTGAAAAAAATCCCTTCGGAGCTGCACATGTGGTGGGATGATTTGGCGGGTCAGAGCAAGACAAGGTCAATTGTACTTGAGAGGTCTCACGGGTTTGCTGAAGATTAATCTAAGGGGGGACATCATAAAGGCATTGGTCCCATTCTGGGACCTGACTCATAATGTATTTCATTTTTCAAATTTTGAACTTACCCCAACATTGGAAGAGATATCCGGATACATCGGGGGTCCCAAGGTTCCTCTGAGACGCCAATACTTGATTGCTCCGAGGACCGTAGCCGTACATAGTTTCTTGGATTCCTTAAAAATAAGCAGGGTGGTACACAACCCAGACCTGGCAGCTAGTTTTTGTACTTTGCCATTCATATACAGCAGATATGGTCTTATAGGAAGGTTCAACAAGCCAGAAAATAAAATTTGTAGCAAGGGAAATCGCCTTAAGTGGGAAGAACATAGATGTTTCGCATTTATGGTAGCCTTTCGCATTTACGAGTGACTGGTGTTGTTAATACTTTGCTTACTCAAGCCAATAACACCCTCGCACCCATGATAGTAGCTGAAGTCTTCCACGCTCTTACTGTCTGCAAAGCCGGAGGGGACTTTTTTTAGGGTTGTAATGTGCTGCTGCAGATGTGGATGATCGAACACTTATGCTATCGTCCTCGATTTTTGAGTTACGGGTCGTCAAAGAAGACATGCATAGAGGAATTCTCTACGAGAGTTGAAGGGATCAGATTACCAGAGGGGGTCACAGAGTGGGTAGCACGCCTTAGTTCCATCACTACATGCCAGATAGAGTGGACATTTGGGTGGTTATCTGTGCATGAAATCATATATATGCCCGCCACCGGACCTCATTTCCTATTGATGGGATTCAGGAGTATTCAGCCCTATGCCCTGTATTGAGTTCTGAGGCAATTGGGGAGATGCCAAATAGTCCCAAAGAATGAATATCTCAGTGGCCAAGTAGTCGAGATCGGGCCTAACGGTCAATTCCATGAAGCATTAGTTTGCAAAATTTGGAATGAATGTCAATACTTAGCAGCAAATACTTGTGTACGGGATTGGTCCAAAGGTGAAGTGTCGTCGGGGAACCTTGCTTGGTATAGGAGAGAAATTGAGTTAGAGAGGCCAGCCAAGAGGCCCCATATCCAGGAATTCGTCGAAGCGTGCAGGAACAGTGGGACTGGTTGGCTAAGGAAAAGAAGTACAAGGCCAAAATAAGCCAATTGGAGAGGCAAGCCATGGAACTTCAATTTGAAAGAGTGTTCAAGCCGCTGCGGATGAGGGAGAAAAGAAAAAGCTGACCCATGAAAATGAGGCCCTTAAGGCTCAGATCCGAAAAATGAAAATAGTTGCCAGGAAACCAGAAAGGAGCCAGACTGATGAAAAACTCATAGTCAATCTGAAAAAGAAAGCCCTCAAATACCAAGAGGACTTGGAAAAATCTGAAGCTACCGTGACAAGGATCCGGGCCCGATGGACAAAGGGTGTAGAAGAGCGGGCACAGCATATGCAGCATATGAAAAGGGACTACGAGGGGACCGTCACTATCTTGAGAGGAAAAATAGGCACTCTCGAAGATAAGGTAGTCAGGCAAGCCAGAGATTTCAGAGCGGATAGGAATCACTGTTATGACCTGATGGCGCAGATGGAGGAGCAAATGCATAAGTTTCAGGACCAACTCCTTCATAACTCTCAAGTGTTGGAAACACAGAGTCAACAGATAGGACGGTTTCTGCAGGGAAAGAGCAGGATCAGAGAAGGGGTCAGAACCATCGCACATTACATTACTGCAAATGCCGAGCTTGTAAGGACATGACCCGTACCACCTTTTCTGCGGCAGTAATGACATTCGTCTGGCAAATAATGAGCAACTTGGGGAGGCTCCAAAGGGATCTTGCACCAAGGCCTGCGGCAAGGCCGAATGACGCCTCGTGGGCCCCAGGAAATTTCGGGTCATTAATGTATTCCTGATCTTTGTTTTGAGTCTGTATTTGCTTGTTAAAATTTGTAAGTTTGTCAGTTGGTCCTTTTAAGTTTGCTTGGTCATCTTTTCAAAGTCTGTAAACTATTTCTGAGTCTGCAATCAAAGTACATGTTTTTATGAAAAAAAATTTGCTACTTATTTTCAGCCAGAACTACGCACGCTCTGATTCATGCGGGGACATGATACGTAGGCAATCCACATTAGATTCGACCACCACTAAAAAAACAAAAAAGAAAAAAAAGGGGAAAAAGAAAATAAATAAAATAAAGGAAAGTTTAAGAGGTGTTGAAAGAAGGGACACAATTATGAAAGGCTGGAACGACGCACGCAACCGAAGCAAATGCATGATAGAAAATGGTTAATTGCCTAGGTGCATTGCATCCCAACGTGCGATTGCATATTTGTTAAACTCTAAAAAACTAACAAGTTTGTTGTCTTCCAGAGAATTCAAGCAAGTAGTTTACTTAGAGCATACTGGCACGTTACCATTACCAGACTACATCAAAGGGAGAAATACCAGAAATTATGTCTATCCCATAGATCGACACAAGTGTCGAGGTAAAAGAGTTGGATATCAGCACGATGAAGGAGGAGATGTATAAGTTAAAGCAACAAATGGCCGAAATGTATCAGGCCTGGACTAAAGGACAATCACCTCCATCCTATCCCGCTAACCCTGCTTTTACCCCACCACCAGCTTAATCTCAGGATCATCCCTCTAGCAATCAAGGCTTCCCTATTTACCAACATTATCATGGCACTACTTTTCATGTGCCATAGGTTCCAAGACCAGTTCCACATCATCCTTCGCTGGCTACCCCTGTCTTGGTGGCATCCCCACCAGCTGCAATCAACAACTCCTCTAGCGAGCCCATGTTCCAGGCCCAGGATAACCAATACAACCTGCCGGAGCCCACCTTCAAAGCTATCGAAACATGCCCTTATGATCCATGTTCCGACCTACTAGGGGGAGCAGAAAAACCCACAAGAAATACTGAACAGGAAGAGATGTTCTGAAAAATGAAAAGCATAGAACAATCTTTCTGAGACATGCAAGGATTAGGAGGCTAGGTGAGCGTGGCTTATAAAGACCTTTGTTTATTCCCAAATGTGCAGTTGCCGGCAAGGTTCAAAATGCCCAAGTTTGATTTGTACAGCGGGCACGATGATCCGGTGGCCCATTTGAGAGGCTTCTGCAGTAAAATGAGAGGAGCAGGTGGAAGGGATGAATTGTTAATGGCGTACTTCAGTCAAAGTTTGAGCGGCTAAGCGCTAGAATAGTACACCCGTCAAGACCATGGAAGGTGGTACACTTGGGATGATCTATCCCAAGCATTTGCATTCCATTTTCAATATAACCTGGAAAGATCGTCTGTTATTGACGAAAATAGAGAAGAAACTAGGGGATAGTTTCAGAGAACACGGTTTTCGCTAGAGAGAACAAGCTGCGAGGGTTGACCCTTCAATGAAAGAGGGCGAAATAGTTGACTATTTCTTGCAGGCCTTAGAGCCCATATATTTCGGCCATTTGGTATCGGCGGTAGGGAAGTCCTTCAACGAGGTAGTAAAAATGGGAAACATGGTGGAGGAAGGACTTAAGTCCAACAAGATCATGAGCTACTCGGCGATCAAGGCAACCACCCAAGCCATCCAAAATGGCACGGGAGGTATATTGGGAAGGAAAAAGAATGAGGACATCACAACAATCGAATCGAGAGCTTGGCCCCGGGGCCCATCACCTTACAATAATCAACCTCAACCCCACTCTCAAACTTACCCCCATACTCCGTATAGCTCACCCCAACACTACTACCCACATCCCAAACCGCATTTTTCCGTTCACCACGCCCAAGCATATAACCAACCTCTGGCCCACACCCAATGGCGTGCTCCCGCCCCACAAAACAAAAACCCTCCCGGCCAAAGTTTTTGACTTAATCTAGCTTTCAGGGGTGACAGGGCACCGAAGAGGAAAACATTCACTCTGTTGGAGGAGTCATACGTCAGCTTGTTCCACAGGCTCAAACAACTGAACATGCTAAGTCTAATACAATCTAAAATGCCAAATCCACCTCCAAAAAACCTTGATTACTCTGTCAGTTGTGAATATTGTTCAGGCACCCCAGGGCATGATACCGAGAAGTGTTGGCACTTAAAGAGTGCGATACAGGAGCTCATTGATACTAATATAATTGAAGTTCAAGCTCCTGAGGCACCCAACATCAACATGAATCCAATGTCAGCCCATCCTGAGGCGAACATGATTGAAATTGTGCACAAAAGGGGAGAGCCAAAGAAGCCATCACAGACCATGATGACAATTCGATCCAGTGAGACAAAGGAAATTTAACAACCAACAACGGAAAGGTCATCACTCGAGTGAATTGAAAAGAGTGTCGGACCATCTGTGGCAGTGGATAAGGGGTCTCCCAGTAAGATCACAACAAAACAGGAAAGAGTAAGGGTGATTGTGCCAAGAGCAGCCAGCAAACCTGTCATAACTGTGGAAGGAGACCGTGTCGATCAAGTTGTCATCAAACCGATAACCCAGTTACCGATAATCAGTAGCAAGGCTATTCAGTGGAACTACGGACGGGTGGCGGTGATCTATCAAGGAAGGAAGGTCAAGGAGGAGGTATGCGAGGCCCAAGGGTTAACTCGGTCAGGAAGGTGCTTTGCTCCCGCAGAGTTGAGAAAAGCCAAGGATAATTCAGCTTCAACAAAGAAACCCGTGACGGAAGCGAAAGCAGAAGAGTTCCTAAAAAAGATGAAGATGCAGGACTATTCCATCATAGAGCAGTTGAAGAAGACACCGTCACAGATTTCCTTGCTTTTATTATTGATCCACTCGGATGAGCATTGCCGAGCATTGATGAAAATCTTAAATGAGGCGCATGTTCCCGACAAAATCACTGTGAATCACTTGGGCAAAATAGCCAACAAAATCTTCAAAGCCACTTTCTCTGATGATGAATTGCCCATAGAGGGTACAGAACACAACAGAACCCTTTATCTGGTAGTAAAATGTGAGAATTCTGTGGTCACGCGGGTATTGGTTGATAACGGTTCAAGTGCGAACATTTGTCCTCTCTCCACTCTAACCAAGCTGAAAGTAGAGAACGGGATGATCCACAAGAACAATATCTGTGTACGAGGATTTGACGGAGGGGACAAAGACACAGTCGGGGACATAGTGTTGGAATTGACAATAGGACCAGTGGAGTTCACAATGGAATTCCAAGTGCTGGATATAGCCGTCTCATACAATTTGCTATTGGGTCAACCATGGATCCATGCCGCTAAAGTAGTACTGTCAACTCTTCACCAGATGATAAAGTTTGAATGGGACAGGCAAGAGATAGTGGTGCATGGGGAAGACAATTTGTGCGCACACAGCGACACCATTGTACCAGTTATCGAGATGGAAGATGGCGAGGGACCATGGGTCTATCAAGTTTCTGACGCAATAACGGTCGAGAAAGTGCAAGAGGGGAAATGTATCCCTAATCCAAAGATAACAGTTGCGTCGGTCATGGTAGCATATGAAATACTGAAGAATGGGTTCATACCAGGAAAGGGTCTAGGATTAGCTTTGCAAGGCATCATACAACCAGTATCCCTCCCTGAAAATGTGGGAACCTTTGGTCTGGGATTCCAACCCAAAGTCGCGAACATAAGAAGAGCCAAGAAGCTAAAACAGAAAGCATGGGTCCTTCCGAAGCCGATCCCACGTCTCTCCAGGTCATTTGTCAAGTCTGGCACCAGAAGACGATTACTAGCGACAATTCCCAGTGCTGAGGTTAATCCGGATAATGATCTGATAGAAAGGTTTGAGCATTTGTTCAGCGAGGTGAACATGGTAGAATTTGGCGAAGGTCCTAGCCACATAGAGATACAGTTTGTCGGGCCAAAAGTGAAGATTAATAATTGGAAGGCTACTCTTCTCCCTACCCGGAGGGAGCCTTGGTAGTCTGCTTTGATTTTTTTTTAAGTTTGTACGGATTATTTCAGGGTTGTAATCCGAATTTTATTTTATGTCGAGTGTGCAAATCTTGTTATCTTCCATTTTTAATAAAATGCAATTTCTTCCTTTTCTTCACACCGGATAAATTTTACTTTTTTTTTCTTTTTTTCTTTTCTGTACAGTTCTTTTTACCCCGGTTCTAATGATATGACGTACATAAAGAATCCTCAACCCAGTCTAAGAAATCAATCTGAGATAATAGTTCAAGAGGTAGAGTGTGATTACGAGTCAGAATTTGACGAAGATGAGGCTCTTGAGGAGATTAGTAAAGAATTAAGTCATTTTGAGGAAAAACCTAAGCCCAACTTGAATGATAGCGAAGCAATCAATTTAGGAGGCACGAGTAATATCAGAGAGACTAAAATAAGCGTCCATCTTGAATCAAAGACTCGGAAAAAATTACTTGAAACACTCATTGAATACAAAGATGTTTTTGCATGGTCGTATGATGACATGCCAGGTTTAAGCACTGATTTAGTGGTTCACAAATTGCCCACTGATCCGACATTCCCCCCAGTCAAGCAAAAATTAAGAAAATTCAAAACTGATATGAGTGTAAAGATTAAGGAAGAAATAACCAAACAGCTAGATGCAAAGGTTATTTGAGTCACTCGATATCCTGAATGGTTGGCTAATGGTGTGCCAATAGCAAAGAAAGACGGTAAAATCAGGATGTGCGTTGATTACCGCAATTTGAAAAAATCAAGCCCAAAGGATAACTTCCCATTACCCAATATCCACATCCTGATTGACAATTGTGCGAAGCATGAGATTGGATCTCTTGTGGATTGATATGCTGGGTATCATCAGATTCTGATGGATGAAGAAGATGTAGAGAAGACGGCATTCATCACGCCGTGGGGAACTTATTGCTACAGAGTGATGCCATTCGGTTTGAGGAATGCTGGGGCAACATACATAAGAGCAATGACCACTGTGTTTCACGATATGATACACAAGGAGATTGAGGTGTACGTGGATGATGTGATCATCAAGTCAAAGCAGCAGGCCGACCACGTCGGAGAATTGAGGAAGTTCTTTCAGAGGCTTCGCAGGTACAACATTAAACTTAACCCTGCCAAGTGTGCATTTGGGGTTCCATCCGGAAAGCTATTGGGATTCATAGTCAGTCGGCAAGGCATTGAGTTAGATCCATCAAAGATCAAAGCCATCCAAGAATTGCCACCTCCAAGGAACAAGACTGAGGTAATGAGTCTACTAGGTAGATTGACCTACATCAGCAGGTTTATTGCTCAGCTCACAATGACTTGTGAGCCCATTTTCAAGTTGCTGAAGAAGGACGCCGCAGTCAAGTGGACTAATGAGTGTCAAGAAGCATTTGATAAGATAAAGGGTACTTGGTGAGTCCACCTGTGTTGGTTCCACCTGAACTAGGGACACCTTTGATTCTTTACTTAACAGTCCTGGAAAATTCGCTTGGCTATGTACTGGGGCAGCATAACATCACTAGCCGGAAGGAACAGGCCATCTACTATCTTAGCAAGAAGCTCACAGTTATGAGGTTAAGTACACCCATCTAGAGAAGACGTGTTGTGCTCTAACTTGGGTAGCACAAAAGTTGAAACATTATCTGTCACCATATACTACTTACCTTATCTCACGGTTGGATCCATTGAAGTATATCTTTCAAAAGCCTATGCCCACAGGGAGATTGCAAAGTGGCAGATTTTACTCACAGAGTTTGACATTGTCTATGTGACGAGGACTGCGATGAAAGCACAAGCATTGACCGATTATTTGGCCGAGAACCCGATCGATGAAGAATACGAGCCATTGAGGACTTATTTTCCTGATGAAGTAGTGATGCATATTGATGAACTGGAACTGACTGAAAAGCCAGGTTGGAAACTTTTCTTCGATGGAGCTGCGAACATGAAAGGAGTTGGGATAGGAGCTGTGCTTATTTCTAAAACAGGACATCACTATCCTATTACGGCTCAACTTTGTTTCTATTGTACCAACAATATGGATGAGTACGAAGCGTGCATTTTGGGTTTAAGGCTAGCTGCAGACATGGATGTCCAGAAAGTTTTAGTCTTGGGGGACTCGGACCTCCTGGTACATCAAATTCAAGGAGAATGGGAAACACGTGATTTGAAACTCATACCTTACAAGCAATGCTTGCATGATCTTTGTCAGCGGTTTCGATCAGTGGAGTTCAGGCATATTCCAAGGGTTCATAATGAGGTTGTCGATGCTTTGGCCACCTTAGCCTCAATGCTACATCATTCGAACAAAGCTTATGTTGATCTGTTACATATTCAAGTCCGCGATGAGCACGCTTATTATAACGTGATAGAGGAAGAGCTTGATGGCGAACCATGGTTCCATGACATCACGGAATACATCAGAATGGGGATATATCCGGTGCAAGCCACGAGGGATCAGAAGAGGACAATTCGACGGTTGGCGAGTGGATTTTCTTCAGTGGAGGGGTCTTGTATAAAAGAACACCCGACATTGGGTTGTTAAGATGCATAGATGTTAGAGAAGCCATGACCATCATGTCCGAAGTACAATTAGGGGTTTGTGGACCACATATGAGTGGATATGTTCTTGCAAAGAAAATTCTTCGAGCAGGATATTATTGGCTCACTATGGAGCACGATTGTATCAGTTTTGTGCATAAGTGTCATCAATGTCAAGTACACGGCGATTTGATTCATTCTCCACCATTGGAATTGCACAAAATGTCAGCACCATGGCCCTTTGTTGCTTGGGGCATGGATGTCATAGGACCAATTGAACCAGCAGCATCCAACGGGCACAGGTTCATTCTGGTGACCATTGATTATTTCACCAAGTAGGTTGAGTCTAAAACTTTCAAGTCTGTAACCAAGAAACCAGTGGTCGATTTTGTTCACTCCAACATCATCTGTCGATTTGGAATCCCAAAGGTAATCATCATAGATAACGGTGCTAATCTTAACAGCAATTTGATGAAGGAAGTATGTCAACAGTTTAAGATTATGCATCACAATTCTACCCCGTATCGTCCCAAGGCGAATGGAGCAGTCGAGGCGGCCAACAAGAACATAAAGAAAATACTGAGGAAAATGGTAGAAGGTTCCAGGAAATGGCATGAAAAGTTACCATTTGTACTATTGGGTTATTGCACTACTGTTCGTACTTCAGTAGGTGCAACTCCCTATTTGTTGGTGTATGGCACTGAAGCAGTAATACCTGCGGAAGTTGAAATCCTGTCCTTGCGGATTGTCATGGAGGCTGGGATTATTGATGATGAATGGGTCAAAACCCGGTTGGAGCAATTGAGTTTGATTGATGAAAAAATATTGGCAGTGGTGTGTCATGGTCAGTTATATCAACGGAGAATGGCAAGAGCGTACAACAAAAAGGTACGTCCCCGAAAGTTTGAAATGGGTCAACAAGTGTTGAAATGAATCCTTCCGAATCAGGCTGAAGCGAAAGGCAAGTTCGCCCCAAATTGGCAAGGACCGTTCATTGTAATAAGAGTGCTATCCAATGGTGCCTTGTATAACAGATATCAAAGGCAAATGTGTAGACATGGCAATTAACTCTGATGCAGTCAAAAGATACTATGTATGATTTTCTTTGATTTATTGTGATTGTTTGTATTTGGCATTGTTTCGAAGACTGAAATGACGAAGGCAATTTGTTCTGCTATCCAAACACTTTACCCTTTATTTTACCCCTTTGAGCCTTATCTATTTTTCCTACCCCTCTTTTGGAATCAACAACGAAAAGAAAGGAAAAAGAAAAATAGAAAAGAAAAAAATATAATAAGCAGAAAAAATAAAATTGTAACAATAAGTAAAATCAGGTGAACTGCGTTTGACCTAATTCTTCTTAAGGATACGTAGGCAGCTTCACGGATCGGTCATAGGGAAATAAAACTTGAAAGATCCCCAAGCAAGAAAACTGGGGCAGAAGTTGTGTTTGTAATGAGAAGTTTGGTTCCAAAAGTTGTAATTCTAACCCGTTGAGTTCGGTTTGAACTTTTGATACCCTTTTCCTTCCAACCTTATTCAAGAACCCATATTAATGTCCAAACAAAGACCTCATGATCGGTCTTAGAGAGATGTCAAGTCAAGCAAGTAAAGATGATTCATACTAGAGGCAATACTCCGGTTTAAGCAAGGAAGTGAAATATGAGAGAGTCTTATTAGAGAAAACCCTTAAGGGCACTGTAAGGCGACGAATGGTGAGAGAAATGAGAGAGTCATAGTGGTGAAAACCCTCGTAGGGCACTATAAGGCGATGAAAGCTGAGAGAAACCCAAAAATGAGAGAGTCTTACTGGTGAAAACCTTCACGGGCACCATGAGGCGGCAAGGAATAGAGAAAGGGGCATATAAGATAAGGCTAACGGCATAAATCCGTCGAGGCGTCAAGCAGAACAAAGATGATGATTCGGCAAAGAATTGGGTTGTAAGAATCTTGAGACACGAAGCAAGACAATTGGAAATTGATTGAATTAAATAGACTGGGTTGATTAATCCGAAATGCACGACATGATCATTGGGATCGGTTATCCCATTCAGATGAGTCTTTTTCTTTTCTTAAACGGTCTTCTAAAGGAAGATTCTCTCTTTCATTTTTTTCTTTTGAAATCATCGCATTTCTTTTCTTTTGGATAAGGCTTTTTTCTATGATAATTTGATTCTAACAAATAAGAAGGAATTTCAAAGCTTACTACCAGTTTTAAATATGGTGCAAAGCGAAGTCTGGCTAGGACAGGCCGACGATAATGTGATGGGACGCAAAAGACATAATTGGAAATCCAAATGATGGAATGGTCTAGGATTCCGTGAAAGGAAGGGGATCATATAAGAAGACTAGAAGGGGAAAGCAACAGTTGGGAGGTTCGTGGATAAGGAGTAGTCAGAGGGTCGGAAATTCTCGACCGAGGTCAAGGAAGTCGGACAAAACCAAGTATGGAAAGGAGAGATGGGAAAACCATCCCCAGCAGGAGTATCACAACCAATCACCACACCATAAACTGACCAGATTTTTCTGTATTTTTGAAACAGGGGCAGGAAATATTGGTTGATAGCGGAGAAAATCTTCAGCGAAGAAGGAACAATAGTTGAAGATAGTTGAAATCAGGCGCTCACCTGGAGAATAAGGGAATACAATTTAGAGTTTCGGTAATCAGGCGCCTACCTGGAGAACAAGGGAATATAATTCAGAGTTTTGGAAGTCAGGCGTCCACCTGGAGAACAAGGAACAATAGTTAAAGATAGTTGAGGTCAGGCATCCACCTGGACAACAAGGAACAATAGTTGAAGATAGCTGAAGTCAGGCGTCCACCTGGAGAACAAGGAACAATAGTTGAAGATAGTTGAAGTAAGGCATCCACCTGAAGAACAAGGAACAATAGTTGAAGATAGTTGAAGTCAGGCATCCACCTGGAGAACAAGGAACAATAGTTGAAGATAGTTGAAGTCAGGCGTCCACCTGGAGAACAAGGAACAATAGTTAAATATAGTTGAAGTTAGGCGTCCACCTGGAGAACAAGGAACAATAGTTGAAGTTTTGAAGTCGGGAGCCCACCTGAAGAACATAGAAAGTAAAATCAAGTTTTGAAGTCAGGAGCCCGCCTGGAGAACAGACGAATAAATTAAAGTTTTGAAGTTAGGAGCCCGCCTGGAGAACAGAGGAAGTAAAATCAAGTTTTGAAGTCAGGAGTCCGCCTGGAGAACAAAGGAAGTAAAATCAAGTTTTGAAGTTAGGAGCTCGCCTGGATAACAAAGGAAGTAAAATCAAGTTGTGAAGTCAGGAGCCTGCCTGGATAACATAGGAAGTAAAATCCAGTTTTGAAGTCAGGAGCCCGCCTGGAGAACAGAGGAAGTAAAATCAAGTTTTAAAGTCAGGAGCCCCCCTGGATAACAGAGGAATAAATTCAAGTTGTAGTCAGGCGTCCACCTAGAGAACAAGGAACAATAGTTGAAGATAGTTAAAGTCAGGCGTCCACCTGGAGAACAAGGAACAATAGTTAAAGAGAGTTGAAGTCAGGCGTCCACCTGGAGAACAAGGAACAATAGTTGAAAGTTTGAAGTCAGGCGTCCACCTGGAGAACAAGGAACAATAGTTGTAGATGTTGAAGTCAGGCGTCCACCTGGAAAACCAGGGGAAGGCAATAATAGTCAGAAGAAGAAGATTCAAGAGAAAGAGGCATATCACGGAAGAAAAGGTCAACCTGTTGTAGCTCGACTTTCTCTTCTAGATACACGATATTTGGAGTACCAACATGCAAACTTGGGTACTGCTGAAGTTACCCTAAACGCTGGAACTATCTTCATAACTATCTTTCCAAATTTCAACATGTCCCTTTATGACCCGTACCTAACCGAATCCCTAAAAATACAAGTCCAAATCAAGGGAGCCCCACAAGCCAAAGATTCCATCCAAGTAACCCATCGCCACTAAATGGCATGGCGAGTCCAAAATCATGCCATGGATCTCTGCCTACCCGGAGGAGAAAATGCCTTACTCTTAAATATTAATGCTACCAAAGAAAACATCATGTGCACCCAAATACCTAGACAGATTTCCAGAGATGAACTTGTCAAAATCCTTCCTGATTCTTGGATCACAAATTATGAGAAGCTAAGAGAATCAGAGGAATCTCTGCAATCTGGTGAACCAACTTTTACCAAAATATGTGACAAAACCGTGTGCATAAGCTTTGACCATTCCTATCTCAAAAAACCCAATAAAACCATCTTTTCTTGCCAAATGATCCAACCCAAAGATACAACAGATACATACCCAGAACCCGATAGAGAATTCTTCTGGAATATAAAAAGCATCATGGAAGAACATGACTGGTGCCAATATTTTGACAAAGAAGGAAAAAGAATGTGGTGGTTCAAATGCCCCTTCACTGGATACTGCCCATGGGATCTCGATTGCACCTGCCAAGACTGTATAGAAGATCCAATTGGAGAATATGATGAACATCACCAGCGCAAATCTAAATCCAAGAAAAAGGGTAAAACTACTGAAGGAGAATTTTGGGCCAAATATGAAATAAAGATCCTTCAATTGGCTCATTAAGCCATCCAGGTAAATATGAATTTCTTGTCAGTTACAAACCCCAAGAATGGCCAAAACTACCAGAAAAATTCACCCCTAGCTGGGAGGATAGTGAAACCATGCCCGAATCCAAAAAACCACCTGAACCTAAAACTCCACCAACCCAAATGTCCACACACCCACAAATATTCATGATGAGCCCATCAAGTTCCAGTCACTCCCAAGATTTTCCTCCACTTCAACCTTTTGAAAAAGAGGGTATCAGCCATGCTCCAAAAATCCCTAAGAAAAACATAGTACTACCATCTGGAGAAAAATCTCCAACAAGTGACATTGAAGCAACAATGAACTGGCAATCAGAAAATTCCATCTACTAGAATAAAGTGCTCAATAATATTGGCAACACCATCAAGAATGTGGCCCATGCACAAAACAAGTTAATGAGCAAAGTGGAAACAATTGAGAAAAAGGTGGAGCACCCATCGTCTCAGCATGCAGGACTGATCAAAGCCTTGGAACTAAGGTTGGCAAATTTACAATATGAGATTTGTCCGCTAGGAACTTCACTTTTCCAATTTTTCCAACAACAACAACAGGAGACGATTTCCATCAAAGAACAAATTCAGCTTCTGAGAAATGATCACTATGAGCCACAAAGAACCCCAGCTTTCCCTTCAAACCTTACCTTATTCCCTGTGTTTTCACAGGCATATTCACCACCTAAATTGGATTACACACCTTTTCCACCTTTCCATCTACCTCACAAAATCCAATCTCTTTCACCCGACCAGCAAAAGAAGAAAATGATTTTGATATCGCAAAAATGGTTTCGGAAAGGAAAGATGCCCTTGCAGCAAAGAAACAAACCAAGAAAAGGCGAGACCAAGGAGAAAGTTCAAAAGGATCGAATCCAGAAAATCTGATGATTTCTAACCAGAAGGCTCCAGACCTCTATGTCTTTCAGCCAAGATACATATCAGAAGAAGACACCCCATGGTCAGAATCGCTAAACTCATCAGAAAATGAATCCATGGAAGATAGCTCTCAAGCAAGCAATGAATCCACAACGAACTCTTTCGAAGAAAGCGATCCCCCAATATTTGTAAACCAGCCAAGAGATCCAGAAATATCTGAAGTAGATGACGAACAAGAAGGCATGACAGATGAACCAATCCCAGAAAAAAGATATGAGCCCATGGTGTCAAAGCCAGTTGGAACTGGTTTCCACACTTTCACCTTAGATAATGTCAAGGTTTCAAAATGACCTCAATGCATCCAAGACTTCTATACTTGGATGGTGACCAGAAATTTGGTGGAACGAGAAAAGTATATCATCCTTTCACAACTCACTTCACGGTTCCCAGGAATCCTCAGAGACTGGTGGAATGCACTTGGAATTCAAGACAAAAATACTTTTCTTACTTCCTAGGATTTTGCCTTCAACATTAGAATCCTACATGAAGTTTTCTGCAGAGATGCTGGCCAAAGACAGGAGAAAATGCGAAGGCAACTCTTCGAGATGAAGTGTGTGTCATTCGACAGAAATGACATTGATAGACATTTTCAAAAATGGCCAAGATATACTTCGAGATTGGAGGAGACATCAATCTAAAGCAAGCTTTCGTATCTTCCCTACCAAAGTTGTTGGCAAGTCGATCCATGACCATCATTGAAGAAAAATTCTAGTCCATAACCATCCCACAAATTGGTTACATCAGGCAAGCTATTTTCGTAGCATTGGATTATATTTGCACGAAGCGCTCTGCCCTGAAACAAATTATCCAACACAATCCAGCGCTTGACAAAGCATGCCGCAAATCTAATCTAATCACCGGATCAGGATGTTCTTGCCGCACATCTAGGCGAAGGAGAGAATTCAGGAGGTTCAAATGGCCAAGGATTCCAGATGGGAAATCAAGGTCCAAGAGACGCACAAAATATTTCAAACGGAGAAGGCCAGGAAATTTACACAAGAAAAACAGATGTTTTATTTGTCATAAGATTGGACATTTCGCAAAAAATTGTCCACAATCAAGAAGATCTGTCAAACTCATTGAAGATTACACTGGCATACATCTTGGAAAGGAGGAAGACCTTGAATCCATATTCTCTGTGGATGATGAACCTAACGAAGAAACTTTAATCTCTCTTGATATCTATGAAGATCAAGGCAATGATCATTACCAAATTTCAGAACCAATGATCGAGGCTCGAGAGGAGATCAATGCTCTCACAGTTGTTCCTCAAGTAGAACTCAAAATCTATTCATCCAAGTGGGACAAACCAACTCGAGTTATTGCTTTCATCGACACCGGAGCTGCTTCCTCACTTATAAATCCTGTCGTTCTTCATGAAGATCAATGGGTGCCGCATTTCAAATATTTCAACACTGCATCAAATGCAATCTTGACCACAACTGTCATTACAAAGCACCCGATCACCATTGAGTTCTTTCCAGGATTAAACTACAGCAAGAAGCTGCTAGGATCTGATGTACCAGGAAAAGATCTTATTATTAGATTCGACATTTACAGACAGCTTAAAGATCAGCTCAAAATCAAGGCTAACGGGATAGCTTTTAAAAATTAGTTCAGGCCTTATTCTGAGATTCCAAGGCTATTCCAAATCACCAATGACGAACAGATCAAAGA
Source organism: Nicotiana glauca (assembly GCA_026770625.1). Lineage (NCBI taxonomy): Eukaryota > Viridiplantae > Streptophyta > Magnoliopsida > Solanales > Solanaceae > Nicotiana > Nicotiana glauca. The sequence goes on along the minus strand of MU771317.1, from coordinate 100,929 downwards.
GATTGAGAAAAATCTCATTGAACAATCATGTGCTGATTCCCACAAGGACTTCATGAAGAAAGGGAAACGCCCGCTATGGAAAAATGAAGAATTTTTTATCAAGCTCCCTTTCAAGAAGAATGAAAACATCAATCCGACAAAAGCCAGTCATTCAGGGATGAATCCAGATCATCTTCAGCTCGCAAAGAAAGAATGTGAAATACTACTTATGAGTGCTTTCTAAATTTTTCTCTTGTTCTTTCTTTCGAATGGATGGAAAGGCCGGTCCATGTACGAAAAATAGAGTAAGAATACTCTAAGAAAGTTAGCTTATTGTAGTACGAAAGTTTTCTGAGTTATAAACAGCTAACGTTTGTTATAGTACAAAAGTTTTTCGAGTTGTGTAGCTTGGCAAGCCGTCCCTTATGGGTTGTTGAAGCCAGCCCCGTTTGTATGAAAACTTTTGCGACTATAAACAAATTAACTGTTTGTGTAGCTTGGCAAGCCGTCCCTTATGGGTTGTTGAAGCCAGCCCCTTTTGTAGGGAAACTTTCGTATCTATGGTATAGTTTGCTTTCTTGGAGTCTCTTGCTCTGTTCCATTGTACTGTGGTATCCGAGCTAGCCCATCCTTTCGGAGGGAGGAACAGTTTACTACTAAATATGTCTGAGTCATTTCCATCATCCTCTTCTTCTTCCCTTGCAAAAATAGATATGGGTAAAACCATGAGCTCTCCATTGCCTGGGAAAATCATTTTGAGAATTCTTCCGGTCGGGACACAAAATAAGGAGGTCAGTAAGCAGTAGCAGCAGCAGCAGCAGTAACAATGAAATCACAGCTTAATGGTAGTCCCAGCTACCAAAGTTTCCCGAACTACATTGACCTGATTCCCTTTTAGCCAAGGATATGTAGGAAACCTTTGAAGCAGAGGTTCGGTCAAAGCTTTCAAAAATGCTTCACACGGAATCTTCAAACGGGCAAAAATCGCTCGTATCCGCTCACTTTATCTTTGCACGAAAACTCTTCGTGTTTCCTGACAAAGAGGGGCAGCTGTGAGCACGTGATTTTTGCCTATACGAATTATTCCCATAAAATTCAAAATAAAACAATTTTTCCTTTGTACGCAATTTCGTGAATTTTCGTGGTTTTCAGTTGTTGTTTGTATTTTTGTGTGTGCATATTTATTTGATCAATTAATAAGAAAATACAAAAAATATAGCATTTGTATTTAGGATTTAATTTTATAATTTTAGTTAAAAAAGTAAATACTTTTACAATAATTGAAAAGTCATAAAAAATATATATAATGCACTTTGCATTTTTAGTGTTTAATTTAGTGATTCTGTAACTTAATTATTTGTGATAATTATTATTTAGAGTTAATTTAGTATTTTTAAGTCAATTTGGTTTTATATTTTAATTTAGGACTTTAGGTTTAATTATGAAAATAATTTAGGAATTTAAGAAAAGAATTAATAGAAAAAGAGGAGGAAGAGTCGGTCTTGGGCCATTAATCCCCAGCCCAAAACCAAATACATCAAATGCCCAACCAAAATCAGCCCAAGACCCGGTCCAAGGAGTCCAGTGACCAGGCCATCAAAACGACGAAGTATGGGATCGGAACTACGTCGTTTCGATGCCAACAAATCTCAACCCTTCATCCATTCACATTCGACAGCCAGAATCTCGCCCAATCACCCGCATCCGACCCTGACCCATTTGCATTAGAGACCAACCCGGTCTCTATTACAGCTAAACGTTGTCATTTCATTTAAGCAAATGATTCAAGTTGTTGATCTCGTTTGATCAAACGGCCTGGATTCATTCCACCGCCACCCTCTCCCCCCCCCTATATAAGTTTCCAAATAGACCTCGCCCCCTTTAGAACCCCCCTCCTTTATCTCTAATTTCAGAGATTGAATTTCCGGCCACCACCCTCCGCTGCCGAAAGTTGCCCACGGTGGCGGACGGTGGCCAAACCCCACCAGATTAACACCATAGAACCATCTCGCCCTCCTTTTTCCAAACCCCCGAACTACTTCTTTCGAATCAAAGCCAATCTCGTCGATTCTTAATTCGAAGTTTGAAACCCAAACCCTAGTTTACCCAATCACCCCCATCTTTACACCATAGAACCATCCCGAGACCCTCTTACCAAATCCATCGTTAGTTTCCTTCGAATCTAATTAGAACTCGTCGGATTTTAAATCTTGGTTTCAACCCTAAAAGTATCAATTTCCCTTGAAACTGATCAAGTCAAGCCCTTAGTTTTTCATGATTAGAAGATCGATTCACCATAAAAATTGATGTTGCTCGTTTGTTCTTGACAAAGAACAAACGAGTAACATCAGTTTTGGGTGAATCAGAGTTCAAGGGTAATTTCAAGTTTGGCCGGTGAGTTCCTTTTATTGTTTTCTGTTCATATTCAAATTTATTTCACCTCTGCCTCTTCTCTTTTTCTTAGATGTTTATTTTGATTGATCCTAACTTTTGATCGAAGTTACGATTAACTTCGAACCCAATCTCTTTGCCTTAGGTTAGCTTATCTATTTCTGTTGGTTTTAGTTGTTTGTTCAATTTAGTTGGTGTTGTTTGTTTTTATTTTCCGATTTTTAGGTCTGTTAATTAACATCTGTATTTAATCAATAATATTGTACTGGCCATGTGAATCATTAGACTTCTAATTCTTCATTCTAGGGTTCAGTCAAATTAGTTAACGTGTGCTTAATAATGTTTGTTCTGAAAACAGCATGTTAGGGGTATTTTCGGCTCCTTGTTTAAATAATTGTGTTAATTATTTCAAAAGTCGGATCTCAAATAGGCTCATTCACTGATTGTTTTTGCAAATAATCAGAACCTTCAGGAGTTCTAATCAAAATATAGGATTTCAGGGGGGTAGTATGGGAATTGTTTAATAAGGGTAATGGGTAATATAATTAATTAAAAACACTCAATCAGTGGAGGTGAATTAAAGATTGAAAAGGGGATTGGTGGTGGAAATGTGACGAACTTTATGCCCATTTGTGGGCTGGAAAATAAGGTCACGTGGGAGGGGAAACAAAAAAGGTGGAAGACACACTGTAAAGAAGAAAAAGGGGCTGGAAAAGGGTTAATGTTTGGGTATAAAACAGGCAGACATTAACAGAGAAAGGGGGAAATTTTTTCACACCATAAAAGAATATTGAGAGCATTTTGAGGGAACCTTGAGAGCATTGATTGAAGAGTCCACTAAAAAATATTCTGAGGATACACACATATACACTGATATACACATAACAAAACAAGAAAGAGTCACTGGTATCTTAGAAAATATAGTATATTGTAAAATCTGTACTATTCCATTGATTCTATTTTGATCTGGTTGGGAGTTTTGGCCATAGAGTAACTGTTTCATTAGTCTGAGTTGAAGGCTTGAGTATTTGGTTAAAATCTGGGTAGATTCAGTGTTTAAACTCTTGTTCCATTGATTGTTGAGTCTGATTTCATTGAAAGTTGGCTGAACTGGGCTGTTGATTGCTGTTTTACTACTGCTGTAAATCACTGATTCCTTTACCTTTTGATTTCGTCTTCGAGGTACATTGTATTGTAACCCTTGGTTGTGAATTGAATTTGAGGAAGATATATTATGAAGAAGGAATATAGATTTTCTGATTATTTCATTTCTTTTTCTCTTCTTTCCATTTTACTCAGTTTTCTTTATATACTGGACATTTAAGGTGTTTGATTTAATTCCATAAATATTTAGGTAGTATTGTGGGACTTATAATTGAGATGTATATGGTATCCACTCATGCAACACGTGTTAAAACTGTTAAGACTCTGTTTAACTGATGTTAAAAGGTATTGGCTGTGTTTAGACCAATCCTAGTTGTGAAATTCATTTGGGTTGGCAGGCCATGCTGGTCATTACAATTATGTAGAGTTGAAGTCTTGTGATAGATACTGATTGTTCATTAAGTAGCAAAAGAGGTCCAAGCTATAAAAAAATTGTTTTTAATGGCATGTCAGTGTGTTGTTGTCCATTTTCATACATGAATTCTTAAGTATTAAAGCATTAACAACATGATTCGAGTTTAAGGCCAAATTTGGAAGTTCATGGGTGTGAATTTAATATCAGCGTTTGTCTCTCCCAAAAATTTTAAGGTTATATAGTTTTGTTAAACAAGGATTCGAACTGGGATCTTTTGTTTCGTGTTGATTAGTTTAAAAGAAGTAAAAATGCAAGAATGTTGGCCCATGTGGTTGTATGCGAATTCGAACTGAGGACCTCCTGTTCACTGAGGCTATTTTATTTTGATTTGGGTTCCTATGGGCCTAGCCCAGATTGATGATTAAAATTGGACTTAAAAGGACTTTACGTCCGTGAGGGATTGGGTCTCGCGCTGACTTAAATGTTTAACTTCAAATCACTCGTCTCTTTCTTATTTTAGATGTAGCCCTTTTAATTGAATCGTAGTAGAGTCCTTACCCATTAAAGCGAGGTAGTTATACTTGTCCAACTAGGGAAGCGGGCTATAATAGCCAATAATCGTACATGTCTCTTCGACTTTAGTTTGAATATACCTAGGTAAAAATAATTCGAGGGATGGCACGCCAAACAAAAATGACAAATGCGTGGCCCTCATTTTAATTAAAATCCAATCCAACTTTAGAGCTCGAGGTGTACCCTTTTAGCAAATTTCAAGGCCTTCGCAAATTATCAAACGTGTTAGTTCCTTTAGGCGCGTCTTTTAATAACATTACCTTCTTCAACTCAGGTGTGCATGTCACGCGACCCAAATCCAAATCCTAAAACGTTGATAAAAAATGTGTTTCGGATTGCTAGAGCATTTCATCTGACATAATCCAAAGACATATTTTAAACGACGTTCAGTCTTCCTTAAAATTAATTAAAAGTGGTAAATAATTTAAAATCACACATAGGTTCCAACTGTATTAAAATCAGATAATTAAGCCGAATATAATAGTTGAGCGACCGTGCTAGAACCACGGGGCTCGGGAATGCCTAACACCTTCTCCCGGGTTAACAGAATTTCTTACCCAGATTTCTGATTCGTGGATTGTTAAATAGAGTCAAACATTTTCCTCGATTCAGGATTTAAACCGGTGACTTGGGACACCACAAATCTCCCAAGTGGCGACTCTGAATCTTAATAAACGAATCCCGTTTTGATTGTCCTTTAATTGCAAAAACTCCCTTATTATACCCTCTTCCGGGTACAGTAAAAAAGTAGGTGTGACAATGATGATATGGTAGGATCGGTTTGCACGCCACAACGAATTGTATAAATGATTTGTTTGTGACTGTTGGAGTTGCCTTCGTATTTGAGATGAGTTTATAAGACTTGCTGGGCTTTCTGGTAATTGGATTTCGAATTCATTTTTGCGAGTTAACTGCTTTATTTCCATTTCCTGCTATTCTTGTTTTTATTATTATTGCGTACAAGTTATAGTAAGTGACCCGTCTTAGTCTCGTCACTACTTCGTCGAGGTTAGGCTCAATACTAATAGAGTACATGTGATCAATTATACTCATACTACACTCTGCACGTCTTAAACATATATCAGATTTGCTCGCAGCAATGCTAAATGAGATTTGCTTGAATCTAGCTATTAGTAGAGACTTAAAGTATAGTTTACGACATCCACAGTCCTGAAGTCCCCTTCTATACCATCTTAGCTGTTTATTTTGATTAAGACTGTTATGTTTTTATTCAGACTATTATTTGTATACTCTAGAGGCTCATGTATTCGTGACACCCGTATTGGGATTGTATTTTGATTTCGTCGTTTATTAGTTTATAACCTTATTTCATATTATTCAGTTTATCGTTGTCAATTGATTTATATTGTTAAAAATGGTTAATAAGCACAACTAACGTTAGCTTGCCTAGCAAGTGAAATGTTAGGCGATATCACGGTCGTGAGGGTGGGAATTTCGGGTCCTGACAGCAGTCAACATTAGATTTAAGAAAATCTATAAGTTCTAACTTGAGTTCGGGATTTAAACCAATTCCCAAATGGAACATCCTTTCCAAAAATTCTTCGAACAAAGCCACTTGTTTGAGCTCTTTTGCGGTCGATTTGGTCGCATTCGTCTCCTTCGATACCTGAAAAGTTATCTTTACCTGAAATAATTCCAATGACTTCTGATGACGTCCAAATACACTACTAAACAATAAGAGGACACGGTCATATGCAATATAATATATCCAACTATTAGTCGGGGCCAAATCCTGCAGAGAACAATATGTAGGCGATTAGGCAATGTAAGAGAGTTATCGCTTCTTATGCTAATATTTATGTCTAAATGCGAAAATGTAAACTAACCTAGAAAGCGAGTAAAGTAATCAATGACTACAAACATGGATACACAGGGAATTACACTCAAGTAACGATCTAATATATTTCACGATTTTTCAAATATGAGTGAGTTTATGTTGATGAGCCTCTGAAATAATTCTATATTAGCTTCTTATGAAGACTAACAAGACTTCCTAATTGAATTATCCCTAAAACAATTAAGATATTTAAGAGCACCTGATATGGCTACAAGTAGTTCAATTCTATCCCCAAGTAGAATCCATAAAATGAGGGCTAACGCCTCAAGTTCTTGTTAATTAATTTTTTCCAACCCCTAATTATCTTTTCCAAGATTTATTCAAAATAATGGGCGAGTCCTAGGGTTATCTAATCCCTGAAAATATTAAAGAACAAGAACAATTAAAGAAACAATTAACTCACTTACTAATTAATAAAAATCATTCAATATATAAGTACAACAAGATATTTAATTCAAAATTTAATCATGAATATTCAGATAAACAAGATTCAAGCAATGAAATAAATACAACATGCTTAAATATTCAATACAAAGCAAGAAAATGAAGAAATCAGTAAAAATGGATAAGAAATCCTCAACCAAGATCTTCAAATCTTCAAGACCCAAGTGTGTGTGCAAGAACCCCAGCTCCCAAACTTGTATTCTTTAGTCAAGAGACTGAAAAATAAGCCAAAGATTTGCTTCCAATAAGTTAGGTCTGGTAATTATAGGTTTGAAATGGAGAAAATGTGAATTGGTAATTCTGCCCAATTTTGAAGCCCGTTGACTGCACCTGCAGAAAATTCATCGTAGGTGTGGTTCTCCAGAAGCAGATAACCACTCGCAGATTCGAGTCCTGTGAAATTGGACTACTCCGCAAAGGTGGACATGTCTCCGCAAAAGCGGCTCTGCAAAAGTGGACATCTACCGCAGAAGAGGATTTTTAGTCGCAGGTGCGCTTCCAGTGCAATTTCTTCTATTCCGCAGATGCAGCCCTTTTCTCGCAGGTGCGGGCTGGCAGAAGCGGGCACTCTTCCGCAGATGCGGAATCATTGAGTCAATTTTGCACTTCTTCCACTCTTTTTTGCTCAATTCCATTTCAGCTAAAAAGGTTTTTCGGGAGATAGAGAAAGATACAAAACTCTATTATCTATATTTGAAAAATTGACTTCAATTCTCTTCATAACTACTTTCACTTGAAAATCTAGCAATACACACAACAAATAACCTCATATTCTAATTAAAGGATACAAAAACTAAAGTAATAAGACTAAAACGAGTGGTAAAATCACCACTCATCAATACCTCCAACTTAAAGCTTTTGCTTTTTCTCAAGCAAACCGAAACCAAATGTCACGACCCGAATTTTCCACCATCGGGATCGTGATGGCGCCTACTCATGGTAGTTAGGCAAGACAATTTACTCACCATCTTTCCATTAATAAAAATTATCTTGTTGTCAATTTAATAACAAGAATAATAATAATAACGTTAACTGCGGAAGTCTACTTCATAAATCTGAATATAAATGTGAAATACTCAACATAAATCCTCTACCCAAGATATGGAGTCACAAACTCACGAACTACTAAGAATAACTACACATAATGGTCTGGAAAAAATATAACAATCGTCTGTCTCGAAACAATGAGACTACAGCAATAATGAAAAATATAAGAAGAGACGCCGGGCTTGCGGACGCCTGTAAGCTACCTCAGTCTCGTGGGTATGACAATCCTGCTAGTGAACTACTGCTGCTGCTGCTGCTTAAAACCTGGACCTGTGCAAAAACGCACAGAAGTTTAGTATCAGCACAACCGACCCCATGTGCTGATAAGTGCACGGCCTATTCCGGCGAAGTAGTGACAAGCCTAGGACCAGACACTCACATAAACCTGTACAGTTCTATATACATATGTACCACAAAACAACAGAAATACTGAACAAAACAAATAGCAAGGGAGGGAACATGCTATGGGGAGCACAATCGAATATACATAATTCACCAGTGAAATAAGAACTGAGCGCAACAAACAGTTATAACAAAATAAGAAATTTAATAGTTGCACGGCATCAACCTTCGTGCTTTTACTCTCATCCTCACCAAATAATCAAATAAAAGTGCACGGCATCACCCTTCGTGCTTTTACTCTCATCCTCACCAAATAATCAAATAGAAGTGCACGGCATCACCCTTCGTGCTTTTACTCTCATCCTCACATTCATGGCACGGCATGATCCTTCGTGCATGATATAATTAACAATGGCACGGAATGTTCCTTCGTGCATAAATAGTAAAACATGGCACGGAATGATCCTTCGTGCATAAATAGTTAACAATGGCACGGAATGATCCTTCGTGCAAATATAATTAAAAATGGCACGGCATCACCCTTCGTGCTTTATCACTCTTCCTCACCCAAACAACAATCAAAATCAACGGGCAAGAAGAATGAAATAAACAACAAGTACCATCCCGGCAAGGGAGTAACAACAGCCATAATAATATCCCGGCAAGGGAACAATAACAACAACAACAATAAGGTCCCGGCAAGGGAACAATAACACAACCTTCACAACCCGGCAAGGGCTCAATAATAATTCTTAGGAGAGTTCCATATTAGTTCACAACATGTACCAACAATGACTCACGGTCATGCTAGACTCCGGTGTATAGATGCTCGTCACCATGCCTATACACCGCACTCGATCATTTAGCAATTAGCAAGTTATTATACTCTAATCCTATTCCCTCAAGCTAGGATAGATCAAACACTTACCTTAAAGCCTTGAAGTCCGCTTAACCTTCAACTATTGCTTTACCTCGTAATTCAACCTCCAACTCGCTCGAATCTAATCACAATTGGTTCAATTACTTTAATAAATACTATATGAATTGGTTTGAATGCATAAAAATAGTTTTCCCAAAGTTTTACTCAAAAATTCCCAAAACGCGCCCTGGGTCCACGTGGTCAAAATTCGGGGTTCGAACCAAAATCCGATTACCCATTCCCTCACGAGTTCAAATATATAATTTGTTTTGAAATCGGACCTCAAATCGTGGTCCAACTCCCCAATTTATGAAAAACCTAGGTTCTACCCAAAAACACCAATTTCAACCATGAAAATCTTTGATTTCAAATGGAAAACATGTTTAATGATGTTAAAAGTTGAAAGAATTGAGTGAAAATCGACTTACAAGTGATTTGAGATGAAGTTGCTCTTGAAAAATCGCCTATAGGGTTTTGGGTGTTGAAAGAATGGTGAAAAGTGACTAAAATTCGCCTAAGTATAAAAATAGCTGGGCCGCGGTTATGGGATTTGCGAACAAGGGTTCGCAATTGCGAACCCAGGCCTGCTACTATGGGAATTGCGAGATATGAGTTCGCATTTGCGAACTTAGGCCAATCTGGGGGTGTTCGCATTTGCGATGAAGGGGGTCGCATTTGCGATTATCCACCCTTCACATTTGCGACAAAAGGATCGCATTTGCGATCCTAGGCCAAATTCCCTTGCTTCGCAATTGCGATATATTGTTCGCAATTGCGATCCCAGTCTTTGCATTTGCGAAAGTTGCAGCTACCAGCATACCAGATTTTTCAAAACAGGAGAAATGCAATCCGATACCTATCCAAAATTCACCCGAGCCCTCGGGGCTCTAAATAAAACATGCACACAACCTCAAAAATATACCACGAACTTGCTCGCGCAATTAAATCGCCAATATAACATCGTTTACATAGAATCAAGCCTCAAATTCATAATTTCTTCGTTTAAACTTCATAAACTCTCAAACTTGGAACTCATAGTTCAAAACACGTCAAACGACGTCCGATTTCCATCAAACTTTGCAGGAAGCGCTTAAACAATATATAAGACTTGTACCGGGCGTCGGAACCAAAATACGAGCCCGATACCATAGTCTTTTAATCAATTTTCATTTTCATTTCCCTTAATAATTTCAGAAAACAATTTAACAGAAAAATTCATATCTCGGGCTCTAGGCCTCGGAATTCGACTCCGGGCACATGCCCGAGCCCCATATTTTTCTACGGACCTTTCGGGACCGTCCGAACTCGGATCCGGGTCCGTTTACCAAAAATATCGATCAAAGTCAACTATATCAATATTAATATCAAAATTCTTTAAATTTTTCATAGAATTCACATATTCTAACACAAAAATTTTTCGGCTTCGCGCCCGGACTGCGCACGCAAATCGAGGCAATATAAAATAAGGTTTTCAAGGCCTCGAAAGCTCGGAACAGATGAAGAAAACAGGTGATGACCCTTTGGGTCGTCATACCAAAACCTCAATGAGGCTTTACCATTTAAAGCTTAATTAACATCGCCATCAATTCCAAATCACATTCTCTAATTAAGCACAACACTTATTGATTTGGTTGGTACTAATAATTAGGCTCAAGCATGTGAAATTCACCAAAATAACTCCCTTATTTAAAACTCAATCTCAAGAATTCAATTGAGTTTCAAAATAATTAGATGACAACAACCAAGCCTCGAAAAGTGACTCAAAAGCGTTAGTCTACTACATATGCTCAAGTTATTCAATTCAAAATTTATCAATGTCACCAATCCATCATAATCTATGTGCCCTCACAAGAAAGAATATTCCAAAATAACCATATTTACAACAACAACGCAAGGGACAAATGCACAAATACAACCACTCTCAACAAAGAATTTCAAGTGTTATAAATAGCATGCCATAAACTTGACCTTATTTTAATTCGCTGCCAATTCAAGAACATTCGGTTGGAAATCCCATAAGAACTTTTTAAGCTTGTAATGTAGGTTTAGGGATGGGTAGGATAAGCATTTGGGATACAAGTGACTACACCTTCCTTGAACAGTACTCACATTTGTCTTTCTTTTTGCACTTTGCTTCTTTTTAAACCATATAGCCCTTATTGACCTCTAGTTACTAACATAGAACCACCTTAAAGTACATCTTCACCATTTCCAAATTAATACCAATACCCCCAACATATGCTTTTAGCCTCATTCTTAACATTAAAGGAGGGACGGGTTCAAAAGAGGGAATTATTTCACAAAATAGTAAAGGTTTGTAATGTAGAAGCTAAATAAAATGTTAAAGGCTCAAATGGGATTGCTAATGATAATATTTATATAATGGTAGGCTAGAAAGGCTAAAGAGACTTGTTCAAAGATAACAAATAATGCCTAAGGTCATCCCTCCAATCAAACATAATTAATAATAGTATTGAAAGACCAACCGGGCATGTTCTAGATGACAAAAGTAAGCACACGAATTATTTTTAACAAAAGATAACACACATGGCACATGAACTAATCAAGACAGATTAATTTAATTTATTAATAAGAATAATTAGAGCAATATCATGCCACTAGTGGGCAAAGAGTCATAAAATGAGCCAAACAGTTATCACAATAATTCCTCTCTCCCAGACAATTTACTTTTTCAATTTTACAACCATAATTTATAGGGGTATTCTTAATTCATAAATCACATAAAAGAGACTAATTTTATTAGTACTAAATAATCCAAAAGTCTCCACATAAATAAACTAGACTAATTTCCTTAAGAAAATTGAGACGCCATCTATCATAGAGAAAAGTCACCCGGTTCAACACAAAAATATTCCTTGAAAAATAGCCATAGCATAAAGAAATCCCAAGAAGATTTATTGGAAAGTATATTACTACTAAAGAAATAAAAATAATATAAACTAAAAACTACTAACGAAAATAAAATAAAATAACAAAAGCGACTAATACTATTGGAAATAAAAATAAAAATAACATAAGCTAAAAAGTACTAAAGGAATAAAAATAAAATACGTAAAAACTACTCAATAAAATAAAATAACAAACACGACTAATCCGAAAATACATCACCAATCACAAACTATGACCGGCAAAGGCACATGATAAACAACAGTGAGCAATGGCACACAATATTCGTACAAAAGCATAAGCCCGGCAAGGGCACAAGTCAAGCATAGATGTACAAATAAATTATACTCCCTAAATCTACCCCAACTAAAAACATTGTAGTTTTCTCACTGCACAATATCAGAATAAAGTAAGAGTAGTTTAAGGGTCTTCCTGAGGTCTACATCAGATTAGCAAACTGCGAGAAAAGGCTCATCACTGCCGTGTAGAGATCTCGACTTCATCATCACTAGTATCATCAGCATCAACATCAGCATCAACATCATCTGATAAGAAAGAATACTTTTCACTATCATCTTTGTCTTCGATCGGTATCTTCCTGTCCATTTGAAGACGACCTTGATGCCTCTCAACATATTTACTATGAACTTTCCTTTATTATTATTTTTATCTCTCTCCTTCTGGAAGTTTGCCTGGAGATCAACATGAGCCTTGGCCATATAGCCATATGTTGCCTGAAGCCTGCTAACAGAAGTTGCTAACTTTTCATGACTCCAGCTTGCTTTTTTTTTGGGCCTCTAGGTATGTCTTCATCTCTTCTTTAGTACAATACTCAGGCATAAACTGGGAGTGTGAGGTTCCACTCGGGATCTATGACACTAATAAACTATGGAAGACTGGCCGGGTCGTTACAATCAAACCATATGTATACTCTCAAGATGTAATCACGCGATGCACCATATCGCTCATATGCCTATAGCAATACCTTCCGACCAACAAAGCGTCTTATTACCAAAGCTGGTATCGATAATATACCTTAATTGAACCTGATAATTTCTACTTTCATGATGTGATTGCCTGATTTGAGCTATGATATCACATTTTCATATGCATACACTTTAGCATGTCACTTATACCAGTTCAGGAATATGAAATTTGATATTCATTGATCATGTACATTTATTCTTGTATATCTACTTCTTGTGTGATATGAGTTGGGCTGGTAGCATATGAATTATTAGCACTTGAATACACCATGCGGTTATAATTATTGACACGTGAATTGGCTGTGCGGTTGTGATTATTAGCACGTGAATACGCCATGCGGTTGTGATTATTAGCACGTAAATACACCGTGCGATTGTGATTAACTTTTTAGGTTGACTTTTTGATTTAATTAAAGACCTTAGCTTTATTGTGCGGGATTGTTTCCTATGGCTCTTATTGATGATATTAAGTTGCTTTGGCAAGATTCGAGTTGCTCAGAGGCTGATTCACGTGGCAAGGGCTTTTTAGAGTATTGATTTACGCGTATTGAAGTAAATAATATATTTAAACTTGGATTTGAGGGTATTTAACCCTAGTGATTATGTTACCTGAGAGGTATTGGGGTAACGTACACGCTAGGTGACGGCCGTATGCGTGCACTGAAGTATTCATGATTAGAAGTGGTTTTTAGGCTATTATGAGATTTGTTTGCTATCATGCCTCGTTATATCCATATTTTCTAAACCTATATAATTATTAGAGTACTGATTCATGTTAGAAATCATGTCTAGGCTATGTGTTAATTATTTGAGACCTGATAGGGCTATTCTTGTCATTTTTGAGCTATTTGCCTTAGTAGTATATATACTCTCAGCCATAATGCTATATCCGTGTATGATATCTCTATCTCAGTACTTTCTTATTTGATTCCTCACATGTTGTTGATGCCCCATATGTGTAACACTGTTGAATTGAGTATTGTGAGATATGGTAAACTGAGATTTGAGTGGTTAATAACTGAGCTTGGTCCATAGAGCTGATTTGGTATTGATTTTAGGTGATGCACACGTCAGGCTCATATTGGGATAAGTATTATTGATTTGGGGCGACGCATGCACTAGGTTTTACTATTGGTCTATATGATTTTGATTAGCCCTTGGGCAGGATATGCCCCTCCGAAGCCTGACATGCCAGTAGTGGGCGCAAGTACAATGTTATATATGCGTGCTTTGATAATGGGCATTTATGCTAGGCACCCGTACAGTGCTAAGCGTTGATGTGTGGTTATTCTTGATGGTTTCACTGTGATATTGTTGGTTTGACATTTATATTTGACATGTAGACATAGAGATGTAATTTCCTCATGCTAGATGGTAAATAAAATGTTTTATCCATATTAGAAAGCATGTCTAAATTCCTGAAATGTGAACAAGCTGAACATGATATCATTGAGTTATTTACGTATACTATTTTTTTCATATCCTAAGTTGTTACTGGTTATTGATATTAAACTCTTACTGTTTCTTCTGAGCTTGTCATTATTTTTAGCCCAAGGTTAAGTTTGTTACTTGTTGAGTACATGGGGTCAGTTGTACACAAAATCTTCACCCAAACTAGTGTGTACCATGTGTTCGATGAAATGCCTCAAAGGCATGTAGTGTCCCAATTGGAGCCCGAGTCTCTGGGATTGATACAAGGTTGTAAGCATCCCGAGCATAAATGTTAAGTGTGGGATGGCTTACCGGAGCCGGGTTAAAGGTTAAAGTATGGCACTTACATTGTTCTCCTTTATGAACTACTTGTCTTGTTGCTTCATTATTGGTTAATTTCAAGAGGTAAAGTCTAAGTAGCCTCGACTTACTTGACAACAATATGCTAATCTCTTAAGTGTGGGGTCGTACGACCATGTTTCGAATTGATTCAATGACCTCTAAAGTTGACTAACATCCACTTGTGTAGGTACAAAAATGGTACGCCCAAAACAAAATGCACCTCCAATTGACAAAGGAAAGGGCAAAGCTACTGCCCCTGCTAAAGGCAAGACATCCTCTATACCGCCACCAAAAAACGTTAAGGGGTAGAGGCCACATCTACTCAGGTTGAGGGATCACGAGCAGTTGCAGCCATGGCAGCCACACGCCCCAGACCTCAGGGGAAGCGTGAATATGGAATTAAACGTATACCCCCATCTACCAAGGCATGGTACAAAAATTTTATTGGCCTAAGCATATGCATCTCGATTTAGCTATTGATGAATGTCATTTACGAGCTAAGTATCCGCCAATATAAAAGTCTATTCATGAGCTTGGGTTGAGCTATGTGTTCGGGAACCTTGGGGATATTAATGTGAACCTCGTTCTCTAGTTCTATGCCGGATATGATCTAAATGATCCAGAACAGTATGTGCCCATTCGGGGTAGATTGATTGATTTTTCTGCAACCGCTCTATGCAATTGCTTGGGAACTCCGGATGTTCCACATGAGCCCTTGGGTAACTTCATCGGCCACCCAACATATCGAGAGCTTAGACATAATTTATGTGGTGACAATTTTGTGGCCGCTGGGTTCGTGACAAAATGATTGGGCGCCTTAGGAAATTTTGAAGAAGAAGATGAAGCTGGAGGCTCAAGTTTGGTTGAAATTGATCAACACTCGGTTGCTACCATGCAATTATGACACTTTGATCGGGCGTGAGAGGGTGTCTGCTTTACTTCTTAATGACTGGCCAAAAGGTGAATGTGGGCCATTTAATACTCCACCAGATGGCGCAAGTGCGAAAGAGCAAGAGGATAGATAGGTTGTTCTTCAGCAACATGACAACATAGTATTTGAGAAAGGAGGAGGTAGAGGAGAAGCTAGAGTTTTATATAGTCATTCCAGCACCCCTCCGAGGGACTAACATCACCAGCATCTGCCCTAAGAAGGAGAATGATATGAATGCACTCACTGGTGCCGAGCGCAATGCTCGTGATGATAGCTTCATGGCCCATTTCTATGGGATGTTGAACTTGCAGCTACAAATTAGAGTGAGGCCAGCTACTTGGGAGGAGAGGGCTAATTTACCTGAGTGCTTCCGCTCAATGCCCATGCCCAGAATCTGGTGGGGCTAAGTGAGGGCTAGAGATTACCCGAGGACAAAGATGTCAACACCCTGAATGTTCAAAGGTCGAGCCAGATCGTCTGAGGAGGATGCTGAGCTAGGAGATGATGATGAAGATTAGGCAACTACTGATATGACCTTCAATAATGAGGAGTGACCAGGAAGTTTTCTTACCACCTCACTTGATTTTTATGTTTTATATGCATTAAGGACACTGCATGGTTAAGTGTGGGGTAGGGGATTCTTTGGAGTATATATATAGTCGGTTACATGTTAGCTTCTTATTTTTATTGTAGTTTAGTAATTTATAGATTAGCTTCTTGCCTTCTTTTTTAGCTTATCTTAATGGAAAAAAGAGGAAAAAATAGATTAAAAATAAAAGAAACATAAAAAAGTATTGTAGTATTTTAGTGGTAATCCTTTTTATTGATTTAGTAGTAGTTTAATTTGATATTTAAAAAAAAATAGAAAAGTTTGGACTATTTCTGAAAATGGATCTCCTAGACAGTTTTCCTAAGGGATTAAAGTCTAGACAAAAACACACAAAAAAAATTAGAAAATAGAAAAATACAAAAACATGTCTTTTAGTTTTTTTTAGGTAGTAATAATTCCCTATGGTTTTTCTTTGTGCCTCGATTCTTTTTCATGGGATGTAGCTTGAATCGGATAGTAGTTTTTTTTAACTTTTAGAGTAGATTAGAATTTATGGAATAAAAAGTGGAAGAATGATGAACCTAGGCGCCTTTGCCTTGTTTGATAGTAGTATATTTAGGTTTTGACATGTGTAGTATATTTTCCATGTGATAAAATTGCTTATGATACCGTGATTATTTGGATAGCATGTTAATGGTGACTATGTCTCGTTTACTTGACTATTATTCACTTTGTGCTTAATGCCTAATATCTCGTGGCTTTGTGAATACTTGCATTATTTGAGATCGGAAGGAGTTTGTCCTTAGTGAGTCATGTGTCATGTGTGAAGTGACCTTTTTGTGTAGTCCATGTCATTGTACTTGTGTCTAAAACTTGTGTTGTATGTGAGTTGAAGAGAAATTTTATGCGATGATTGGTTTGAAAAATAATTTTAGGCTTTCTTTGATCTTTTTATTTGTCACCCACATTACAAGCCTATACCTTTTTTTATTCTTAATTAATATTATTTTTTATCCTTTTACCTCTTAAGGCACTTTAATTATGAAATGAGCGCTAAAAGAAGTAAGGAGGGGACTTGGATGACTTTTGAGTGGAATCAATGAAAGTAGGAAAGGTGTACTTATGTTATAAATAATACACCACTAGCAGAAATTGCAAAAGAAAGAAAAAACATAATAGTTGAGGGGAAAAATAATGCGAGAAAAAAGAAGAGAAATCTAGATGAATAAATTGATGTCATGTTCTTGCTAGTGGAGTGTAAATTAAGGTAGTGCTTAAGGAAAGAGGAAATATTTCTGGGATGTGATCTTATTTGTGAAAGTACTGTGGATTGAAGAATTTGCGCTTATACTTTATTATGTGATGTGTTAAAGTGCTTAGGAGGGTGAACCACAATTCCTAAATATATCCTACCCGTCCCTTAGCCCACATTACAACCACAGAAAAATCCTAATTCATTTTAGATCAAGCGAACCTACATTAGTATAGATTTACATTAAGGGCAAGCCTATGGTACCAATTGCATGCATGTGAGGTCTTTGTGAGAATGAACGATTTTGATATATGTGAGTCCTTGAAATATATTTGAGCATTTGATTTGAATGTGTGGATTCAACTTACTCTTTTATTCTTATTATGAGGGCACATGATTTCACGAGGGATAGGTGACGTTACTATATTTCTCTACGATGTTAAGTGTTCGAGCCATGAGTGCGTTGTGATATTGAGTCGGTTTTTGAGGCTATGATTGTTATGAGTATGTTGTCTTTGGTGTGAATATTTCTTTTCAAGAATGATATAAGTAAAGGAAAATGTATGTGATTGCATATACTCTAGCTTAAATGTTGCTATCAACTGTGGTCATTGGTGTAGTGTGCTTCAATTGTGTAAATATAAAGTGCTCAAGAATAGTCTAAATTGTTGGTTTCCTCGAGGAAGAGCAACGTTTAAGTGTGGGATAGTGATGTTTGGATATAAACGTATATTTTAGTATATTTCTTACCTTATATTTTAGTATTTTAATGATTAATTGTGCGACGCTTGAGATTAATTATGTCGTTTTTATGTGTAGGATTATTGAAGGATGAAGACGCGTGAAGGTTGCACACAAGGATATCAAAGATACTCAAAAAGAGCACGAAAAGGAAAAAATTGAACAAGTCCTGGAACCAGGAGCCAGGCTAGGCAACACCTGGCTCCAGGCGAGGCAGACCATGCGTCAAACCAGGCAAGGCGAGCCCAAATGCGAGCTACAAGCCAGGCCTCAGCTCTGAGGCTTGGACCTTTCCCAGTCCGGGCATTATAAATTTTCCACTTGGATTTGGGCATGGGGACTCCGACCCTAACCTATAAATACCCCTTAAATGCAATTATTGAGGGCTTAGTCAATGTTGAAGGCGGCAAAGGCATAGAAACACAAACGGAGCACGGAATTCATCTATTCTTTTATCCTTCATCTAGTATTCATAGGTTTTATGTGTAAAAATAATATTTTAATTATTAGCATGATTATTAGTGGCTAGTTCTTCTCGCTCTGGGGTTATGGGGTACTACATGAATGTTCACGTTTGAAGTTTAAATTGATGATTTTGGTTTTATCATATTGTTTTTGTTTATTTAATTCGATTCTTAATTATTTTACTACATAGATAACAGTGAAATACTATCTATAAATCTAGAGATGAACTAAACAGAGGAAACTCTAGATTGCATATAGGATTAAATAGAGCAAGTTCTTGAACTTGGGCATCGAAAAATAGATTCGCAGTTAGGATAGACATATACGTAATCATCTTGCTTGGTTGAAATACAGGAATTATAAATGTGTTCTTGTTAGTTTTAATTTCATAGACATATAGGCATTAAGTTAACTTGAATATGCGAGTAAGAACTCGACAGATTTTTATGAGTAACATTAACCCTATCAATCAACAAACCAGGTAACTCAATTAGTCAGTTTAAGCAGAGAACACAACAGGATTGTTAGCTAAGCTATAACCCTGGAATATCTTCTCCTATTGGTTTTTATCTGAAATTGCCTACGTGTTTCATTCGTCTCTAGTTTATTTAATCGTTTGATAGTTTCTTTGGTTGTTAGTTAATCACCTACACATTTTGAGAAAACTCCCTTGAATAGATAATTTGGTTGAGTTTGGTATAGTCAAGAATTAATCATAAGTATTCATACTCTACTCACTACTTTATTACTTGAAGATCACATATACTTGCATGTGTATTTGGTCACAATTGTAGTAAAATTAGGGGTGGTTGGATTGATTTCGGAAGAGTTTCAGAGTGAATTAGGATGCTTACTCCTAAGGTTGGAAGCTTAAGTTGAAAGAGTTGATCGAAGTTTGAATTTTATGTAGACGACTCCGAAATAGAGTTTTGATGGTTCCAATAGCTTCGTATGGTGATTTTGCACTTAGGCGTATGTCCGGATATTAATTTAGAAGTCTGTAGATTGATTTGGTACTTTTTGGCGAAAGTTAGAAAGTTGAAGGTGGCTTCGACCCATTTAGTGAAGTAGTCGATAGCTACCAAGATGAAGCGATGGCCACTTGATGTAGCGGGCTCTATGGGTCTAATCATGTCCATGCCCCAGGCAGTGAACGGCCAAAGTTAACCCATCATGTTTAACTCAATCGACGGAGCCCGGATGAAATCCCCGTGAATTTGGCACTGGTGACACTTCTGTACGTAACGAATATTATTGCTTTCCATAGTCATCCAAAAGTATCCAACTCTCAAGATCTTCTTGGGTAATGTGAACCCGTTCATGTGGGGTCCACATATTCCTGCATGTATTTCTTCTAATAACATGGTTGCCTCGGCAACATCTACACATCTCAACAAACCTAAATCTGGGGTCCTCCTATACAGGACTTTCCCAGTGAGGAAAAGGTGGTACGCCAACCTCCTGAGGGCTCGCTTTTGATTATTAGTAGCATTCTCTGGGCATTCTCTGGTTGTAAGGAATTCCCTTATGTCGTGATACCATGGCTTACCATCTGGCTCTTCATGTACATGGAAGCAATAGGCGTGTTGATCCCTGAACCCTACCTCGATAGGGTTGATGTTGTACTTGTATGGATGCTGAATCGTGGATGATAGAGTCGCAAGGGCATCGGCAAACTCGTTCTGGATCTTGGGGACATGCTTGAACTCAATCTTCGTGAACTTCTTGCATAGCTCTTTCACACAGTGCATGTACGGAAGGATGTTGACATTTTTGGTGGACCATTCCCCTTGGACCTGGAGTATTAATAAATCAGAATCCCCTATGACCAAAAGTTCTTTGACGTTCATATTGACTTCCATTTTGATCCCAAGGATGCACGCTTCATATTTTGCCACATTATTGGTACAAAGGAGTCTTATCTTTGTCGGTGCTGGATAGTGCTTTTCCGGATTCCGAAATTAGGACTGCCCCAATTCCGAATCCTTTAAAGTTTGATGCTCCATCAAAAAATATTCTCCATCCAGGGTATGATTATGTGATATCTTCTCCAACAAATATTACTTCTTTATCAGAAAAATACGTAGTGAGTGGCTCGTAATCGCGTTCCACTTGATTCTCTACAAGGTGGTCGGCTAAAGCTTGCCCCTTGATAGCTTTTTGAGTTATGTACGCAGTGTCAAATTTGCTAAGGAGAATTTGCGATTTAGCTAGCTTCCGGTAGGCAGATGTACTTGAGTAGGTCGCGCCAAGATATCAGATGTGTAGTGTATGCTGACATGTAATGCCTTAGTTTTTGGGCGATCCAAGTCAGAGCACAACAAGTGCATTCTATTAAAGTATATTTGGCCTCGCATGGTGTGAACTTCTTACTTAAGTAGTAGATGTCCTGCTCCTTTCTCCCAGTTTCATCATGTTATCTCAACACACAGCCGGAGGCATTACCCAAGACTGACAGATATAGTAACAATGGCTTCCCGGGCTCAGGGGGAACCAACACTGGTAGATTGTTAAGTACTCCTTAATTCGATCGAAGGCTTTCTAACACTCTTCTGTCCATTTTGTGGCAGCATCCTTTTTCAGAGACTTGAAAAGGGGTTCACAGATTACCGTGGATTAGGCTATGAAACGACCCATATAATTTTTCCTACCCAGGAAACTCATCACATCTTTCTTAATCTTGGGCGGTGGAAATTTCTGAATGGCCTTGATCTTTGATGGGTCCAGTTCTATCCTTTCCTACTTATAATGAAGCCCAATAGTTTTCCAGCAGGGACCCCGAATGCACATTTTATCGGGTTTAATTTTAAGTTGTACCTTCGCAGGCGCTCAAAAGATTTCCTCAAATCGTCTAAGTGCTTTGAACTTTTTTGAGACTTGATGATGACATCATCTACATATTCTTCAATCTCTTTATGAATCATGTCGTGAAAAAGGGTCGTCATCCTTATGTGGCACCGGCATTCTTTAGACCGAACGGCATGACTTTATAGCATTAAATTCCCCAAGGCATGGTGAAGGCTATCTTTTTTGCCTTTTCCTCGTGCATCAAGATTTGGTGGTACCCGGCGAAACAATCCACGAACAACTGCAGTTCATGCTTCGCACGGTTGTTAATAAGGATGTCGATATTTAGTAAAGGGAAGTCGTCCTTTGGACTAGCTTTGTTGAGATCTTGGTAGTCCGCGCATATCCTGATCTTTCCGTCTTTCTTGGGTAGTGGGACGATATTTTCCAACCAACTGGGATAATTGGTGACCCTTACCACATTCGCCTTTATCTGCTTGGTTACTTCTTCCTTTATCCTCAGACTCAAATTGGGCTTAAATTTTTTGGGTTTCTACTTGACTGGCATTCTGGTAGGATCAGTGGGCCATCAATATGATACAATGTCAGTACTTAATCCCGGCATGTCATCATATGACCATGCGAACACATCAATGTATTGTTGGAGGAGCTCAACCAATTTTTCCTTCTACTTTGCTTCTAGATGAATGCTGATTTTGGTTTCTTTCACGTCTTCTTCACTTCCGAGAATGACCACTTCCATTTCTTCGAGGTTGGGCTTTTTCTGACTCTCCAGCTGTTCGATCTCTAGTGGGAGATTATCTAGCATCATACTCTCGTCATACTCTTCGTAATTTGGGTTACACTCGACGGTTTCATTATATGTCACAGTCGTGGAACACGGGTTTTTGTAATTCTGATTACTGAAAAGAAAAACTAAGTATAAATGAAGCGGTAAATAAAGTCGCAATTTTTAAAAAAAAATGATTCTTTTTATTTCATTAAAAGAGGAACGTCTAATTGTTCAAAAGAGGCAAATAACAAAAAGGCACAGACATGGTGCAAGCCTCAGTTAATCGGGCGCTTTGCAAAAAGAAAACTTTTAGAGTTCCACACTGCCAAGACTCCTGGCGAACCAAAAATGGACTAGCAGTCCAATTCTGTAGCTCTTCTCATGGTTTGGCATCCCTGATGGTTAGTGTCTTGATGTTAGTCCCTTCAGATCATTCTTCAATCATATTCACGAAAAGCTTTCCTATCCCACTGATGATATCATCTTCTGGTACTGAACTCTGGCCCGAACTTGAAACATGCTATGGCACAAAAACCTTTTTCTTGGAGCTACCGGTATGAGCTTTCCCCACCGGAGGCTGATATCCTATACCGGCCCTTACTTTCTGCCCATTAGGTTCAACTGGCTCTGTAATCCCGTCCAACCTTGCTCCCAACCTTGTTCCTGGTGTGTATCCATATTTCATCATTTCATTTGTAGTCATCTTGGATCTGTACAATGACTGCATTTTCGAGTTTTGTTCAGTTTCTTCCATTTTGGTAGTCTGCATGATTTCCACTACATGAAAAGCAACTCCGTCTAGCCCTTCAATGAACGGAATAGCATGCTCCAAATAAGCGGAATCACCCAATTCGCCAAGGAACACGATATCCGGAAATTCCACTCAAATTTCATACATTGGTGTAGACTGGAAGGGACAGCCCCTGCCACGTGTATCCAGGGCCTTCCTAGCAGCAAGTTATATGAAGAAGAAATATCCATTACTTGAAATAATATGGGAAATTCGACCGGCCCAATTTACAAAGCCAAATAAATTTCTCCGATGACATCCTTCTGCGAACCATCAAAGGCCCTTACACTCACATGGATTTTCTTGACTTCCCTCAAATGGATTCCTAATTCTCGTAAACTAGAAAACTGGCAAATGTTAACTCCTGAACCTCCATCAACTAGTTCTCGGAACACCATGTTGTCCCCATATTTGACAGCGACATGAAGAGCTTTGTTGTGACTCGTGCCTTCGACGGGAAGTTCATCTCTTATGAAAGTGATCAAATTTCCTTCAACTATTTTCCTAATTGTCGTGGCTAGAGCCTCACTGGTGGTATTGCTTGGTACACTTACCCCACTTAGTACTTTCAACAAGGCATCCTTATGACTGTCGGAGCACATTAGCAAGTCCATGATTGATATATGTACTGGAGTTTTCTTTAGTTTCTCCTCCACGGAGTACTCTTTGGTCGACATTCTCTTCTGGAATCCGGCGGCTTCTAGGTCTGTGATGTTCCTTCTTTGAATATGCTCTCTTTCCAAGTTCCCTCGATTTGCATCTTCAGGAGCTTAGCATCCCCTATCCTAGTCATACCATGGGCCGCGGCAGAGTCTGTCATTTAGGCCTTCCCCTTCTGTTGGTATGTCCACGGGATAGTTTTATATTCCCGACTCTATTTTCCCCATGTAGCAATGGCAGATTATCGCTAATAAGTCTGAATTGTCACTATAGGTCTCACTTGTATTGTAATCATTGGAGCCCTTTAAGGTGGGATTCCGGAGGTAGACCAAACAAGTATTTAGACTAGACATTTAGAAAGCCAAAGCTTAAGCTTTCAATTGGAAATTCAGGACCAGAAAGAAAGAGAAAAGTAGAGACAAAGTAAGAATTTAAACTTTGAAATTTCCTACAACACTATATTGTGTATTAATTTCTTGGATGTAGGTGTAGTTAGTCATCATAGGTAAGAGCAATCAAGGTCTCTATTTATAGTGCCATTCAATGGATTAGGTCTATACAGATTCAAACTTAGTAGTGGGAAGTGACGAAGGGTGAGTGACAATGGTAAGGCAAGTGAAATATGAGATGAACGGAGGGAAAATCAGCAAGAGTTTCACGCCCCAAACCTATGGAGGCGTGGCTTCCACACGGTGCCGTAATAGCCGAGTGAACCACTATGTAAATCATGATCGTCCGACAAAGACTAGATTATAAATAGGTTGTTGACTGAACTCATTCCTTCTGTAACTATCATGGGCCAACATGGCCACAATTCGTAACACATAACTATAACTGGGCAAATGTTGTATCAGGGAACCATCGTACTTAGAACATGAATGCACGTGCGCTGTAAAGGCCTCTAACATACTATACATAATGAACATGTGTCTACAAAGCCTCTAAGAGTATCTGAAATTGAAACATGGTCGGGACAGGGCCCCTGCCCACCCATAAATCTGTAGAAAAACTCTAACACGATGACTTATAGACTCGGCTACACTCCGAATGAAGTGGAGTCTTACCGATCCTTCGCTGAATGTTAACCTCGTCTACTATGAGGGCTTGTCAAATTGATTACCTACACCTACATGCATGAATGCAATGTCCACAATAAAAAGACGTTAGTAAGAATAATGTACCGAGTATGTAAGGCAGAACTGAAATATAATAATAAGTCAACATCAATGAGAGAGATAAGAATCAAATGGAACCTCTGAAGTGACACTAAAGTCCATGATATGCATACTAATTATACTTATGCATTTAATGCCTCTCTTGGGACTATTATCCATATTGTACCATGACTGCCCAACTGATTTATGGTAACTGCACGATTGGCCGTAGCACGGTGGTTACCGG
This sequence comes from Nicotiana glauca, assembly GCA_026770625.1. Lineage (NCBI taxonomy): Eukaryota > Viridiplantae > Streptophyta > Magnoliopsida > Solanales > Solanaceae > Nicotiana > Nicotiana glauca. The sequence continues at coordinate 75,821 of MU771317.1, read as the reverse complement.
CCATAGCACGGTAGTAAATACATGACCGCCCGATTAACCGTAGCACGATGGTAAATGAATGACTGCCCAACTGATCGTAGAACTGTAGTAAATGCATGACTGCCCGATTGGTCGTAGCAAGGTGGTAAATGCCCGACTCCTTTGGAACATTCGTCCTCAAATGTTGGTTGATGCACTTATCAGCTTATAATCCACAAATACTTTAATACCATCCTTGCCATCAAGGCAACAGTTCTGTGAATACATCATAATGGAAGGGCATTCCCCCCTTTAGGCCTTTTTCTCACACCATGACATGTGGTTGGAATTCTTCCAATCTCATAACTGTTGCTACCTTCTGTCATGCACCATGTATGAATATGTCCTTGTACGCATGCCTACGCGACTCTTCTCTCCTTTTTCCTCGAGCTTTTAGATTTAGTCCTCACTTTACGAGCATATAAAGAACTATGACAAGTTGTTCCTCTGGGCATCTACAGGTGTACTGAAGTTCTTGGTTTGGTACTTTATCGAACTTACGATGATTGCTATATTCTGTTTCCTAGCCTCAGAACTTTTTCCATCTATCATTGATTCACCTCAATGTTGATCTATAATCCACCAGTAATAACTTGAAACTTCTTACATAATACATTGTCATTAGGGCTCACGTCTCATCGGCAAACACTGAAGTTATTTGCCTGATCCACCTTAGGGATTATACTATACTTCAATAATCGTATTTTATAGCACCATAGATTTTATTATATTATTCTAGAACCTCAAGCGAGACATCCCATCGCCTCTAACTCTTCTTTGTTCTCATAACTAGACCTCTTGGTACCTGGAAACCATAGGCTGGAAGATGTGCTACTGAAGACACCACTATTATTTCTGGACACTTAATCACGATGCTTCTTGCCCTCTATTTTTTGTCTAGACTATTCACAACCTTCTGCACTTGAGTATTTCGTACCTTCTTCACATCTACCTTACTTACCTTTAAATATCACATCGTATCTTCTATTGCTTTCATAACTTCCGTTCCATATAGGTGGAATTCACATCCATACCTTCAAGCTCTACTCTAGTACTTGCAACTCTAGTGCATACACAATCCGGCAGAAGTTTCATACTAACTTCTTATGACTCAATCTATGACACGATCTAGAAAGGAAAGAAGGGTAAAATTTCCTAAATGCCCTATAGCCTCTCAATTATAAGTATGGTGCGCAACACACCCATAAGTGAGACTCTACTAGGCACAACTTTGTAGACCCCCTAGGACATGACCTGCTCTGATAACACTTTGTCACGCCCCAAACCTGGGGAGGCGTGGCTAGCACCCAATGTCGTACTGGCCAGAGCAAACCAGTCTGTAACTCATGATCGTCTGGAAAAAACTAGATCATACATTGAGTTGACTAAACTCATTTCTTCTATAAGTATGATGTGTAAACATAGACACAACTTGTAATGCATAACTGTAAGTAGGCAAATATTTTATCAGGGATCCATTGTACTTAAAACATGAATACACACGGGTCGTCAAGGCCTCTAACATACTATATATAATGAACCTGTGTCTACAAAGCCTCTAAGAGTATTTGACATCGAAACATGGTCGGGACAGGGCCCTTGCCTACACATAAGCCTGTAGCAAAACTCTAACACAATGACTTATAGACTCAGCTTCACTCGGAATGAAGTTGAGTCTTACCGATCCTTCACTGAATGCTAACCTCGTCTACTATGTTGACTTATCAAACTTATTACCTACACCTGTTGATACCCAATTTTTTCCTACATATTTTTACACTCAAAATACTTTCAAGATAGCATGTATATGCATATATAAGCATCCCCAAAGGTTGTAGTATTTTTTCTAATTTTTAAAGATTTTTTAGAATCAATTTATTATGTATTTTAACAGTATAAAAACCAAATAATTATTCCCAAATTGTCAATTTTGTAAGTCAGTTATTTTCCACCTTTATAATTACACCAAATAAAACTAAGGTGACTTGTGCACATTTTTTATAAAGTTATTTGATATTTTAAAGCCAAATTGTTCAAAATTGCAATTATAGCCTATACTGTAATTAACCGCATTTTATAATTATAAAACCATTCCAGATATTTTAAATTAATTTTTTATATATTATCAATTGGTGTTGTGCTTTCAATTTGTTTTAAAGTTATTTTTTTACTATTTTTATTAATTAAAAAAGAGGAAAAATGATTATTTAAAAGCTGGCCCATTTCCATTTCAATTTTAGCCACAATTTTGACCCTAATTAGGCGACCCAATTTCCTATTCAACCCGCCCCAAACCCATTTGACAAAACCCGCCCGCTTCATACTTTAAATCCTGGCCGTTGATTGTTTTAATCAACGGCCCTCGTTCACCCTTCCTTTTTTAATTTCGCATGACCCCAACCCTAATGTCATTTTTCGAAAGCCGCCGCCCCCAAACTCCCTCGTCTCTCAGATTCTCTCTAGCACTCAAAACCCTAGCCGCCTATGTCGTCTTCTCCGGCCAGTCCTCACCATAGTCCATGGCTTCCTAAGGCCATGGACGGCTTGTGCTCTCTTCCATTCACTCCCCAAATCATGAATATTCAGGGTTCTTCGAGGTTCCAACTTCAACAGGCTTGTTCAGGACATCCGATCTAAGTTCGTTTGGTTTCTCCGGCCCTTTTCCGGCGTGTTCGAGCTTCGATAGGCTTAGCCATGGCCCAAACTGGTTTGAAGACCAGATCTTTCTAGGCCTTCTCGTTTCTAGGGTTTTTGAGAAACCCTAAATGAGTTTGTTCGAGGTTTTTCTTCCTTTGTTTTCCTTAGATCTGTAGTTGATCCGTGTTTATTTTAAGGTTTTCAAACAATTTCTTAAATCTCTTTCAAATTTTTCTTTCAAAACTGTTCATCTTCTCCGACTTAGGGTTTCTTCAATTTTACCTGTTCTACTATATTTCGTACATGTTTCTTTTACTGTATTTGCTCTACCATGGCTCCTATGTGCTCCTACTGTGATTCCTTTTATTGTATTTTTCTTTCACCCTGTTTTCGTAAAATATTTTTAGTTCCTGTGGGTTTTTCTGAATGTATTCTTGCATGATTTATTTGCTTTCATCTCTACGCACAATTAATAGAAGAAACCCTAGAATTTGGGGGTTTTCAGTCGATTTTTTCAGACCACTTGTATGTGATTTTGTCTGCTTTCTCTTCTCTGAGTTAATCTGATTAAAAAAAAAAGAAAACCTAATTTCCGAACTCTCTTTGTTTCTCTATGTGATTCTGATTCCGGCTAAGCTTTGCAAGGCCTTTCATCCGACTTTTTGCATGCCATTCGACGTTTCTTCTTACTTAATAGTTCCCTACTCACTGATTTTGGTTGCATAACATTTTTTCTCTATTTTGAATCCAGCCTCTAAAACTCGTGCACTCTTTATATGTAGATTTTTTCCTCTCCCGAACAACCTTTGATTTTGGGTGCTGATCTCAGACTGACATTGTGTGGATTTGATTGATTCTTTTCTTGTGTAAATTGAACCTTCCTATCCCCTTATTTTCTTACTTAGTTCATTATTGATTTCAAATTTTTGATTCCCTCATTTACTATGTACTAATTGATTTACTTCTTGCCTTATTTACTTAAACCGTGTATTTTAAACTTTCCCTTATGAATCTACCCCTTATTTGCATACTGTGCATGATACGTTACTTGATTCCCTTTCCTTAAATAACTCTAGTCCTTTACAGTTCAAATTTGAACTCCCTGATTAAAGGAATTCCCTTCTACTGGTTGTTTTCTAATTGATACTCGATTATTTTCTTTCCTTGCTTGCCTGCCTGACTTCAACTATAAATACATGCTCCTCTCTTCACTCCATCATCGAATTCTGACTGAAAATAAAAATCAGAATTCATATCTCTGTCTAATAATATTCTTTAATACTACCACTACTACTCTCTATTTTCTATACCACTATTGAGCACTCTGCATCCTACTGTCTGAGTTCCCAAGTATTTGTGGGAGTTTCTTGAGTTTGTCCCTATTGATTGCCTGGATGTTTGTTTGCTATTGCTATTCTGCTATTCTAAACTTACAACTGGTATGTGTTCCTAGTTAAATAGCAACCCTTGTTATATGTTCAACTTCTCTACTTCTACCCCTTCCCCTTTGTGTGTTTATTTATGCTTTCCTGCACTATGTAATTTACCTCAAGCATGACTGTGTCTTCTTAAGTTATGTTTCAATCCCTTTCCCTCTATTCCCTTTGTATGTGAGTGTTGTCCTGGGTCATAGCAGCACTATAAATTGCTGCCTGTGATCCAAAACTAGACTCTTCTGAGTCCTTACTCGATTGCTTTCCCATTCCACCTCCGCCTACGTGCTGAGCTCTAACTTAGGTCTATTGGTGTCCTGATCACCCTTCAGACCTAAGTTTTGACTTTATAAGAAGTTGCTCTTATTTGTTTGGAATCTGAGCAAGAGGTTAAGGGTGTGCCAGTCTATGCCATGGGTGGGTATGACTACCTCCTGCTAAGGTTCCTCCTTCACTTTGCACTTATTGTTAGTTCTTTAAGTCCTACCCCCTGTGGTAAGCCATGCTTAGGGACCCTGGAGCTCCCTCTGAACTTGGATGCCTAAGGGCTGGTAATTCCACACATTGCACTACTCAATCTAATCTCTAGGGTGTAAGCATTGCCTGGGCTTCCTGAAAGCCCTTGGAACTTTGAAACTCTCTAAGAGAAGGCCTTGGAACCTGGAATCCGGAATTGGTGAAACACATGTTATTGGATACTGAGATTGAATTAGGCTGCTCGGATCTAGCTGTAGGGTGTGATGTATTTTTTAATTGTTTTTCTTTCCTTCTGTAATAATCTTGTAAGAAGAACTCGGGGATTATTAGTAAAAGGTGTGGGAGGGGTTTACTTTATTGTAACTAAAGGTAGATACCATGCCTATAGGATTTAATAATTCAGTCACCTAGATACCATGTCTATAGGTTCAGCGCTTTAAACCACATAGATACCATGCCTATAGGATCTAATGCTATAATTCAGTCACCTAGATACCATGCCTATAGGGTTTAATGTTATAATTCAGTCACCTAGATACCATGCCTATAGTGTTAATGTTTTAATCACCTAGATATCATGCCTACAGGTTTTAACGTTAACTCGATCGATTAGATGCCATGTCTATAGAATTTAATGCATAATGCGCCTAATCCAGCCATCTAGAAAATCTGCCTATAGGGTTTAATGTTTTATCATCTTGCAAATCATTAGAAACCCTGCCTATAGGACTTAGTATCATCTAAGAAGTTGCATATAGAAACCATGTCTATAGGAGATGCATGTGCGCTAGGCAAAACTATAGGATAACCAGACCTGCCGTCCATTTACCCACTCTGTAATAGGTTCTAAAATCCAGAACAAGTTTGTCTCGCTTAATCTGTTTAAGTGATAATAACTGGGTAACTGGTTTTAACATTTCAGTGTCATGATTTCAATATAAAACTCTCACGAGCTTGTAATGCTTTTAAAATTTTTTGCAACTCTATCCGAGGCAATTCTTTTAAATTTTCCGCCTATCTCTTGAAGCTATCTTTCAATAAAGTCCTTTAGTTCACTTTTCTTTTAAGGTATTTTGCATTCTTACAACTCTCCTGTATTTTCACTCAAACAAATCCGCAGATTCCAAAGTCATTACTGACTTCTGCAATTTTTAACTTCATGTTTAAATTCTTATGCATTAGGCTTTTGTCTGATATCAGTGCTTTTCTAATTAACTCGTTTAAAATACTACAAGTTCTGACAACTGGATCCGGGTTGCCTAATGCAGACTTTTTATCCAACTCTATGTGTTAAATCAGTCCGTTAGCCGTTTAATTTTAATTTTAAAGACCAAATCAGTATATGTAAGACATGCTAAACTAATTGTTATATGATTTATGGGGTCTACGTGAGCCTTCTGTTGTATGTTTGCTTACTTCCTTTATGTGCTATTTCTTTTGATTGACGCCTTAGCATTTTTACCTTTAAAACTCCATGCAAAACCCCATCCCTTTCTTCCCCTTTTAAGAATAGAAGTCCTAATACCCTGGGACTGATAGGTTGGGACGGGTATTAGCATGCAATAAGTAAACGAGACCAAACGCGCTTAAATACCTTAACGGGGTGGGAAGGGTAGAATATGGAGATGATGATAATGGTGCGCTAATATCCCGTGCGGGAGTGACTTGCTGGATATTGCACCGACGTGATCCATATTATATTTAAACCTAGGACCCTCTCCTTTTTATTTATATGGCATGCTGTTTTTTTCCTATTAAATTTTTATGTCTTCTTTCCAAAAGCACTTACGGCTTCTCTCTCTTTTCAAAACTTTCAACTTGTTTGTATTCCCTATGTGCAAATCTTGTTTGTTTATTCCTATTCTTCTTAAATTCACAACTAAGCAAGGTCGGGAACCACACTAGTGGATCTTGAGGGGTGCCTAACACCTTCCCCTCGAGATAATCTCAATCCCTTACCCGAACTCTGGTTTTCTTTCAAAATCTTCTCCCTTTCTTTAGAGTGTCCTAATGCACTATAATCATTAGGTGGTGACTCTTCAAACTCCATAACCCAAATTCCTCAAAAGGGAATGAGAGTTGTTTTGTCCATAATGTCGTAAAACCCCAATTTCTCCTCCTTCTTTGGGAAAAAAGGGGGGCGTCGACAACACCTACATCCATGAATGCAACATCCACAATAAAAGGATATCACTACGAATAATGTACCGAGTATGTAAGGCAGAACTGAAACATTATAACACTTCAACATCAGTGAGAGAAATATAAAATTAAACTGAACCTCTGAAGTGACATTGAAGGCCATAATATGCATACTAATTATACTCATATATTTAATGCCTCTCTTGGGACTATTATCTATATCGTAACATGACTGCCCAACTGATCAGTGGTAACTACCCGACTGGCCATAGCACGATGGTAAATGCATGACTGCCTGACCGCCCATAGCACGGTGGTAAATGCATGACTACCCGACTAGTCATAGCACGGTGGTAAATGCATGACTGTCTGACCGGTTGTAGCACAGTGGTAAATGCATGACTGCCCGACCGGCATAGCATAGTGGGTAATGTATGACTGCCCGACTGGCCGTAGCACAGTGGTAAATGCATGACTTCCCGACCGGCCGTAGCTCGATGGTAAATGAAGATGCATGACTGCCCAACCGGCTGTAGCTCGATGGTAAATTATGATGCATTACTTCCCAACCAGCCGTAGCTCGATGGTAAATGAAGATGCATGACTGCCCAATCGGACGAAGCTCGGTGGTAAATGAAGATGCATGTAACACTATATTATGAACCTTAATATCTTTATCGTATGCCTCAATAGAGAGTTAGGAATATAATTAGACATGCTTTGTATTACATTTCATAAGAATGAATAACGTAGACATCCTAAACTACTAAGAGTAGAACCACTTATGGAATAGCATTACGTTTACGTATCGTTACTTGGATCATGACAAAAGAAGGAAGGATTAGACTTAACATACCTTTATTATTTACTTAACCTCACGGCGTTGGTTCATCTCGTTAGTACTTCAATTTACAATAAATGATAAGGAGCATTGTTAAGCTTACAGAAGCTAGAATTCAACACAAATGAGCGACTAGCTCATCTACAAGTATTTGGACAGCACCTCCCCTTATTCTTTTCCTTTCCTCAAATAAAAAAAAAGACCAGAATGTCCAAAATATCAACAAACATATTACATCAATATCCAACCTTATATCCATCGCAATACATCACCAAAACTATCCACACAATCTCATACAACAACCAAGTGCTACTTTGCGCTTTTCCATCCCTATAACATAGCTAGAACTTGAATACACTTCAATAATGAAAACCACAATATACTCAGGTTGTACGTACTCATTTTTAAGCCACAACACCACATAAAAATGAACTCATAAAAGTCCACAAATTACAACAGCTGAAAATTAATTTTCAGATTATTACTTTATCAATTCTTACTCCTACAACTTAGTGAAGGAACCAATAAGATTAAACACAACATGTTCGAGCCAATACTCTCATATGACAGCTATATGATAATATGAACTACTCCAAATAGTCCATAACACCACAACAACTTCAACTCAATTTCCAGCCCCTACTTCACAAGTCATTCACCAAACATCCTAGCTAGAACTTAGATAAACTCAAATATATGAAGGATGAAGGATTTTCTTACCTAGATCAGATCTTGTAGGGATGAAAAATGGTAGTATATTGCCCTTGATTACTATTAACTTGCTTCACATCATATCCTTGAATATTGGACACGTATCTTGCCCTCATTTAATAATCACGACATGTGTTAAGTAGCTCAAGCTAGTAGGACAGGTAAGCAAGTAGCTAGATCAAGTATCCCGGTAAGCAAGCAACCATATTTTATGTATCTATTATCTCATTCATTTTTCCAAGTCTCATTCAACTTAACTTACTTAAGACTTCGATAAACCTTCCTTATCCTTGTAGAGGGATTTCATTCCTTCTGAGCTTACATCAATCGACTTACGACGTACTTTTACATACAAAAACATGGGGTGTTACAAAGAGATTTACCTAAGCGAGGACAGGCTGACCGTTGGAAGAGAAAATCAGTGGACAAAGCTTGGAGACCCAGAGGTCACTATAGAATATTCATCATGAGACACTAAAGAAGCTCCATGCATGCTTCGATTTAACGTAACACAAAAGAAATCTAAATATTTGATATTTTATTCATATGCTAGGGTTTTCAGATTTGGGGAATTTGAAATGGAGTGATGACACAGGAAAGGGAACAACGAGAATCATGGGTATGAGAGACAAAAGGTATGGTTTTCGTATTGATTTGAGACCTTGCACGAATTTGTGCAAAGTTTCTCACATGATCAGGTCTATGAGGTTGAGAGAAGAGGGAGAGAGAAGGGAAATGAAGGCAGCAGGGTCAGGAGGCAAATGGTTAGGATTTTGGGGTAGGACTGAGCCGTCTCTAAGGTTAAGAAGAGTGAGAGAGATCTGGGCCATTGGATCATTTGATCAATGGCCTTGATAATCCAGATTGTAAATGATTTTAAGGAGAAAATGTAAGGGCCGTTAGATCTTCTGGTTTTGACGGCTGAGATTAAACCCTAAGAGATTAAAGAATAAAGAAAAAGGGAGATTAAACACAAACCATTGATGAAATAGATCAACGGTCCAGATTTGTTGGGTTTTCTCTGTGAGTGAGGGAGACTGGTGATGTGGCGTGCTCCAATTGGTTCGAATGGAGTGGCCATGTTTGTTGGGCTTGGTATTGGGCCAAAATTAACTTAAAAGATGGTCATCTTGTGTTTTAATTAGAGACTTGCAATTGGTAACCTTTTAACCTTTTAATCCCTTTAAAATCAATTTAATCAAACTTAATAAATTTCCAATAAAATGTGGTAAAATTATAATTATCAAATATATTACTAACTATTATAATTAATTATTTATAAAATACTTTATCTTCTAAATTATAACACTAATTTTGAATATAATAATCTCATTAATCAGAATTTTTGAAATGATTCATGAAATTAATTATAAAGCCTGGATGGTGTATCTTAGAAATTGCATTAATGATATTAAAAGTAGTAAGTATATTTGTAATTATATAATGATAATATAGGATTATTAATTCCAAAACTAATACATAATCAATTTTGTAAAATAGGTATTTATTGATAGAAAATACTTTCAAAATATTCATTGTAAATATTTAAGTATAAATATATTAATTATAAAAGGGAAGGTCGAAAATTGCCATCAACAGTTGGTATCAAAGCCCCGGGTTGCTTAGGTCTCATAAGTCATGAGCAAGCTTAGCAGATTTTGAAGGAACGGTACGGTGACGTCTGTACTTATTTTCTAGAGGCTATGGAGTTTTAGGAAAAATTTAACTTTCTTGTTTCACTATCATGCGATTTTTATTCTATAATTGATGTTTGAATCATTCAATTCTTGTTCTCTCACAAATGACGAGAACACACACAATATCTACAGTCGGGCAGGAGCTAGAGTCCCCAGTTGTAGCTACTATCGGGGGCAGAGGCCAAGGCCAAGCTAGAGGCTGAGGCCAAGCCAGAGGCCGAGGGCAATATACTACCATTTTTTCTAGAGGCAGATGTTGAGGCTATAACTCGTGCATCAGCACCTCTCGTGGAGCCTCAGATTGACCATGAGGAGGAGATCCTAACTTCCATTGTACCAGTTGGGCTAGCTCAGGTCCCGGAGGGATTTATAGCCAGTATAGTGCTTCAGGTTGCTTCAGTCCATTAAGTGGGCCTGATGGAAATTGTGGCACAGACCGGTGCATTTCCTGTGGCACGAGCAATCTCTCAAGTTGGGGGAGGAGCACAGATTTCCGCTACTCACGCTCCAGAGTAGATGGCTCCCCTATATCAGACTTCAGCAGCCCAGCCAGTTAGGGTGGTTCAACCAATTGTTGCGGCACAAGCCGGGGAGAGGCCCGATATATCTTCTAAGGCCTTGAAGAGGTTGGATAAGTTTACCAAGATTTTTCCTGTTCATTTCAGTGGTGCACTTTCTAAGGACCCACCATATTACTTGGACCGTTGCCACGAGGCGTTGCGCAACATGGATATTATTGAGACCAATGAGGTGGACTTTGTAGTATTTCAGATGGTCAGTTCTACCAAGAGATGGTGGAGAGATTATGTGTTGACCAGACCAGCTGGTTCACCTTTCACTTACCTGGTATCAGTTTTCATAGCTATTTCTGGAGAAGTTTATTCCTTTCACTCTGAGAGAGGAGTATCGCATGTAGTTTGAGCGCCTTAAGCAGGGTGGCATGACCATCACCCAGTGTGAGACTCGATTTGTGGACCTAGCTTGCCATGTAGTTATTTTACTCCCTACAGATGGCCAAGGAGATCGGAGATGATATTACTTTTCAGAGGGTCATAGAGATTGCTAGCCGGATCGAGATGGTTCGTGATCAGGAGAGAGGGTCGGTGTCTGACAAGAGGCCTTGATAGGTTACAAGTACTTTGGTCATGTACTTTTCTTTATGTTTTGATGATCTAACAATCTTACTATTCAGAACCAAATAAGGAACCTGTTACATATTTACAAGACCTTAAGATCACAAGGTTCCAGGTTGGGATTCAACGTGGCATATGATTCAACTCTTCAGAGTGGAAGAAACAGCTGAGAGAACAGGTCCCTACCAGTTCCCAAGGAGACTATACGAAGTCAACTCTCTAGTTGGAAAGTTGTTACCTGCACACGCTACAGTTTAGGAACAGTGCAGCAGTCAACTTTTTATAGAAGACTTTTTACCTACCTTGCTTACATCATTGTAAGTGATGTCACACTATACAATCAAAGAAGGTAAAACATACTTCACTTGAACACTTAGAGATTTCACTCAAGCTTATTCATGTGACTATCCAGCAAGAAAGTTTCAAGTGCTTCAAGAACAAAAAAACAAATCAACTACGGACCAGTTCCCACATCAAGTCATTATATTTCCTTAGTTGAGTTGTAACTTTGTAATAGTTCTTCAAATGTAATTCCTATCTAGCTTGTTTAGAAGCATTCTATAGGAACCCTTTTGTAAACCTTCAACCTATGAGTTTGAGTCTTGGCTAAAGTTAGTCATGTTACAAAAGGCACCTGGTTCTAGTAGTTCTCACAGCTCAGAAGTTGCACGCCTAACAAAGGAGAATGCTGAGCTCAGGAAACATGTGGAGGACCTGAAAGAAAGATTTCTCAATGAGCAGATATCCGCGGATGCTCGCATGGATCTTGTCCTTCAAACCTTTGCTTCCTCTTTCAAGCCCCCTTCCTCCAGTGTCCCCCAAAAGAATGTCTCCTCAGTGTCCAGTTTCCAGTGTCTATCTTCTTAGTTGTTTTTGGTGATGTTTTTCTTGGTTCTGGTAATTGTTTTTGTTTTTTTTAAACTATGGATGATAACAATGATTCTGCTCCCGCCTGTAAAGGTCCAAATTTGGTTAATGCAAGTGGTTTCCTTTTTGTTGTTTATGTTGCTGCTCTTTTGTCTCTATTTTCTATTATGTTGTGTGCACACAAGTGGCATGAGTTAACCACGCTAGACTTATTTATGTTGCTTACCTGTTTTGTGCTTTTTATGATGCCAAAAGGGGGAAATAGATTTAACTGAATAATAAAGAGCATAAATGAATAATAATATGAAGGGGAGAAATACATATTTAGGGGGAACTACACAGAGGTTCAAGTACTGATTAAGGGGGAATGCAGAGATTCAGGGGGAAACTTAAGGTCTTTCTGGTTCGCAGTCTGGTTATATGTGGTTCTCTCTGGGATTTTCAATTATGAGTTTGTCATCATTAAAAAGGGGGAAATTGATAGGTTACAAGTACTTTGTTTTATGTTTTAATGATCTAACAAACTTATTATCCAAAATCAGATCAAGAACCTGTTACACATTTACAAGACCTTAAGATCACAAGGTTCTAGGTTGGGATTCAACATGGGATATGATTCAACTCTTCATAGTGGAAGGAACAGTTGAGGGAACAGGTCCCTACCTGTTCCCGAGGATATTGTACGAAGTTAACTTTCCAGCTGGAAAGCTGCTGCCTGCACACGCTACAGTGCAACAATAGTGTAGCAGTCAACTTTCTGTGGAAGACTTTTTACCTACCTTGCTTATACCATTGTAAGTTATATCACAAATGTATATATACAATCAAGGAAGGTAAAACACATTTCATTTGAACACTTAGAGATTTCACTCAGGCTTATTCACGTGACTATCCAACAAGAAAGTTTCAAGTGCTTCAAGAATAAAGAACATATCAACTACAGACCAGTTCCCACATTAAGTCATTATATGTTCCTAATTGAGTTGTAACTTTGTAATAGTTCTTCAATTGTAATTCCTATCTACCTTGTTTAGAAGCATCCTATATGAACCCCTTTGTAAACCTTAAACCTGTGTGTTTGAGTAAAGTCTTTGTAATAGAGTTATTACATAGTGGCTTGTAATAGATTATTACAAGTTAGTGAGGGATTAAGAGGTTAATTCCTAGGTTGCATAGGTTGTAACCTAAAAGTTCCTCAGTAGTGAAGTTGAAGTCCTACAAGGGTAGGTCATGGTTTTTAATCCCGTTGAGCTGGGAATTTTTCAAGTAAAATTCCTTTTGTCATTATATTTACTATAGTGTACGTGTGTACTATTGAATCTGATAGAGAGTCTGGTTCTCTATAGAGTTTGGTTGACCCTTATATTCTATCAGGCCTCATCATTTCAGAGGTTTTAGTGGTGCCTCATCTGGAGGCAGGAGTACTTATGGCAAAGGCCATCCTCCTAGGCCATTCCAGTTATCGCTTCAGGCATACCACGGTGCTTTGGGTAGTTGTGGTCCTTATATATCTCATCCTGAGCAGCTAGCACACAGTGCACCATCAGCTCCTATCAGCGCACCTCCGATCCAGAGTTATCAGATTGGTTATTCAGGTCATCAGGGCCAGTTCTAGGTTCAATAGTCACAGCAGCCGAGGGCTTGTCGTACTTGCGGAGATTCAAGGCACCTCTTTAGATTTTCCCTAAGTCACAAGGCGGCATGCCATAATAGAGTTCTTGTGCTATAGTTACGGCACCGATTGCTCCCCCGTTTGCTCAGCCAGCTAGAGGCTAGGGTCAGGCTGCTAGAGGTGGAGGTCAGGATAGTAGAGTTAGAGGTCAGACCATTAGAGGTGGAGGCCAGCTAACTAGAGGTCGTCCGAGAGGCAGAGGTCAGAGTGGTGGGGTCCAACCTTATTTTTATACATTTCCAACTAGGCCTGATGGTATGTCGTGTGAGGTATAGTTCCAGTTTGCCATAGAGATGCTTCATTTCTATTTGATCTGGGCTCTACTTATTCCTACGTGTCATCCTATTGTTCTTCATATCTGGTTATACCTCGTGATTTTTTATGTGCTCCTATATATGTGTCCATGCCTGTGGGAGTTGTAGATCGTATTTATAGCTCGTGTGTGGTTTTTATCGGTAGCCTTGAGACTAGTGTAGATCTCCTGCTTCTTGACGTGGTGGACTTCAATGTTATTTTGGGCATGGATTGGTTTGTCACCTTATCGCGCTATATTGAACTGTCACGCCATGACAGTGACCTTAGCCATGCTGGGGTTACCTCGATTAGAGTAGAGGTGGACTCTTGGCCATTCTACCAGCTAGATTATTTCTTATGTGAAGGATCAACGTATGGTCGAGAAGGGATGTGTAGCATATTTGGCCCATATTCGTGATTCTAGTGCAGAGGTTCCTTCCCTGTATTCAATAGCAGTGGTGCGTGGGTTTCCTTAAATGTTTCTTGCAGATCTGCCGGGGATGCCACCCAATAGAGATATCGACTTCTGTATTGACTTGGCTCCGGGCACTCAACCCATTTTATTCCATCATACCATATGGCCCCGCCTGACTTGAAGGAATTGAAGGAACACTTACAGGATTTGCTTGATAAAGGATTCATTAGACCTAGTATCTCGCATTGGGGTGCATCAGTGTTGTTCGTGAAGAAGAAGGATGATTCGATGAAGATGTGTATAGATTATCGGCAGTTGAACAAAGTCATTATCAAGAACAAGTATTCATTGCTATGGATTAATGACTTATTTGATTGGCTGCAAGGTGCCAAAATGTTTTTGAAGATTGATTTGAGATATTGCTATCATCAGTTGAAGATTAGGGCACCATATGTCTATAAGAGAACTTTTCAGACTCGGTATGGGCATTATGAGTTCCTAGTAATGTCATTTGGTTTGATAAATGCCCCGACGACATTTATGGATATGATGAATCGGGTATTTAAGCCATATTTGGATTCTTTTGTAATCATCCTCATTGATGATATCTTCATTTACTCCCGCAGTCGAGAGGAGCATGAGTAGCATCTTTGGGTTGTACTTCAGAACCTGAGAGATAGTCAGTTGTGCGCCAAGTTTTCAAAGTGTGAGTTTTGGTTGGACTCAGTTGCCTTTTAGGACATGTTGTATCTGCCAAAGGCATTGAAGCGGATGCTAAGAAGATTGAGGCAGTTTAAAACTAGCCTAGACTTACTTCAATTAGAGATTCGGAGCTTTCCGGGGTTTGGCGGGTTATTATCGCCGATTCGTGGAGGGGTTTCATCCATTAGAGCCCCATTGACATGACCGAACCATAAGGTTGCTCCATTCAGGTGGTCCAATGTGTGTGAGTTGAGCTTTTAGAAGCTCAAAACTGCTTTGACTATAGCTCTAGTGTTGGTGTTGCATATCGTTCCAGGATCCTATAATGTGTATTAGTGATGCATCGCGTATTGGGCTTGGTGCAGTTTTGATGTAGGATGGCAGAGTGATTGCGTACACGTCACATCAGTTGAAGGTTTATGAGAAGAATTACCCTGTCCATGACTTCGAGTTGGAAACGATTGTTCATGCATTGAAGATTTGGAGACATTACCTCGACAGTGTGTCGTGTGAAGTATTCATAGATCATCGGAGTCTGCAGTACTTATCTAAGCAAAAGGATCTTAACTTGAGGCAGCAGAGGTAGCTAAAGCTATTAAAAGACTATGATATCACCATTTTGTATCATCCCGGAAAGGCCAATGTGGTGGCCGACGCCTTGAGTAGGAAGACTATAAGTATGGGTAGCCTTGCATATATTCCAGTTAGTGAGAGACTACTAGCATTAGATGTCCAGGCCTTGGCCAATCGGTTCATAAGGTTTGACATTTTGGAGCACAGTCGGTTTCTTGCTTGCACGGTTTCTCAGTCTTTCTTATATGAGCGCATCAGAGAGTTTCAGTATGATGACCCCCATTTACTTGTCCTTAAGGACAAGGTGAAGCATGGTGATGCCAAGCAGGTTACTATTTGAGATGATGGGATTTTGCAGATGCATGGCCAGATTTGTGTGCCCAATATGGATGGGCTTCATGAGTTGATTCTGGAGGAGGCCCGTAGTTTACGGTATTCCATTTATCCAAGTGTCTCCAAGATGTATTAGGATTTGAGGCAGCATTATTGGTGGAGAAGAATGGATAAAGATATACTTGTATATGTGGCTCAATGTTTGAATTGTCGGCATGTAAAGTACGAGGATCAGAGGCCTGGTAGTTTGCTTCAGAGACTTGAGATTCCCGAGTGGAAGTGGGAGCGTATTACTATGGATTTTATTGTTGGGCTTCCATGGACTTTGAAGAAATTTGACATAGTATGGGTCATTATGGATAGTTTGACCAAGTTGGCACATTTCATTACAGTGGTAGCTACCTATTCTTGAGAGAGGTTGGTTGAGATCTATATCCGCAGGATTATTCATCTTCATGGTATGCTGATATCCATAATTGGGGTACGCAGTTCACATTGCACTCCTGGAGAGCCGTACATCATGAGTTAGGCACACGAGTTGAGTTGAGTATAGCATTTCACCCCAAACAGACGGGTAGTCCGAGCGAACCATACAGATATAAGAGGATATGCTTTGAATGTGTTATGGATTTCGGGGGCTCTTGGGTTTAGTTGTTGCCTCTTTTAGAGTTTGCCTACAACAACATCTACCAATCGAGTATTCAGATGGCTCCTTATGAGGCGTTATGTGGGAGGCTCTCTAGTTGGTTGTTTTGAGCCGGGAGAGGGTCAGTTATTGGGTACCGATTTGGTCCAGGATACCTTGGAAAAGGTAAAGATTATTCACGTTGGAGAGAGGTTTTGCTCCAGGTTTCACCTATGAAGGGTATCATGAGGTTCGGGAAGAAGGGCAAGTTGGGCCCTAGGTATATCGGACCCTTTGAGATTCTTGAGAGAGTTGGTGAGGTGGCTTACAAGCTTGCAATGCCACCTAGCTTATCAGTAGTTTAACTAGTGTTCCATGTTTCCATGCTCTGGAAGTATCACGATGATTAGTCCCATGTATTGGATTTCAGCTCAATCCAATTGGACAAGGATTTGGTTTTTGAGGAGGGGCTGTTGGTCATTTTATCGCGGTAGATCCGAAAGTTGAGGTATAAGAGTTATCCTTTCATTTGGGTGCAGTGGAGAGGTCAGCCGATCGAGGCAGCTATGTGGGAGTGCGAGTACGATATGTGGAGTATATACCCCCACCTTTTCACCAGTCCAATTACCTTTCTATAATCGTTCGAGGATGAATGTTTGTTTTAGAGGTGGAGAGTGTGATCACTCGATAGGTCATTTTGAGTTTTAACCCCTATTTGCATTTTGAGGCTTCGACTAGCTCCATTTAGTATTTCTCAATTTGCGTGCGCAGTCTGTATTTTTTTCAGAAAGCTTTTATGTGAAAATTGAAGAAAATATGAATTTTTGCCTTAAAAAGGATTTAAGTTCACTATGATCAACATTTTATGTAAACGGATCCGGATTGGTATTTTAACAATCCCGGTGGATCCGTATCATAATTTTGGACTTGGACATATGTCTGGAATTGAATTTGGAAGTCCCTAACTTGATTTAACGTGATTTATTGAAAACTAGTAATTTGAAGATTTAAAGAATTCCTATGTTTGACCGTAGGTTGACTTTGTTGCAACCTATTTCGGATGTTGGTTCAGGAACATGGTATAGGTTCATTTTACCATTTGCAACTTGTCTGCAAAATTTGGTGTAAAACGGAGTTGGTTTAATATAATGCGGACGCTCGGTTGTGAATTTGAAAGTTCTTGAGTTTCTTTGAAACTTTTATGCATTTTGATGTCTAATTCGTAGTTCTAGGTGTTATTTTGGTGCTTTTATCACGCGAGCGAGTTTGTATGATGTTATTACACTTGTGTGCGTGTTTGGTTTGGAGCCCGAGGGGCTTAGATGAGTTTCGGATAGGCTACGGGTCATTTTTGGACTTTGCATTATTATTCACGATCGCGAATCTACTCTCGCGATCGTGAAGAGGAACCTGGGGCTAGACGGATTCTTTCATCACGAACGTGATGGCTTGATCGCGAACGCGACCAGCCTCTCACGAACGCATAGGGTTAGGGGCTTGGGAAGGAACTTAGCTGTTACTTTACGCGAACGCGAGCCCTGGCTCGCGAACACGAAGTCCAGGGGTGAAGCCTTTGAGAACGCATGAGGTACTTCACGAACGCGAGGCCATTCTGGCCATTGTGCTTCGGGAACGCGTCAGGCCCTTCACGAACGTGAAGAAGGCTTGACGCCGAGTGATTTAAATCTCCCGAAGTCTGGATTTATCCCAATTTTCATCATTTTCAAGTTTGAACTCGCTCTAGAGGTGATTTTGAATAGGTTTTTCATCCCAACTTCATAGGTTAGTAGATTTTAACTTGTTTCCTTACATTTTCATAAACACCCATTAATTTCAACCTTTAATCTATTCTTTTTCATGGTAAAAATTCGGGATTTAGGTAGAAATTGGAGATTTTGAAAAATTAAGATTTAGACCTCAAATTGAGATCGGATTTCAAAACTAGTCACATAACCGAGCTCGGGGGTGAATGGGTAATTGAGTTTTGGTCCGAATCTCGGTTGTTGATCTAGCGGGCCCGGGTTTGAATTTTGTTGACTTTTTTCAAAATATTAAAGATTGAATGTTTCTCACTCATGGGTAGTTTCTAAAGCTTATTTTGAATTGTTTGATCTATATTTGGTTAGATTTGATTGGTTTGGAGGTTAATTCTAGAGGAAAGGCCGCGATTGAACTTTGATTTGATTTGATTGCGGAGTGAGGTAAGTGTTGTGGCTAACCTTGACTTGAGAAATTATGACTTGTTGGTCTATCTTCTATGTGCTTTATGTGCGGGAATAATGTATATGTAAGGTGACGAGTATCTATGTGTTATCATTGGGTTAAAGCATGTAGATAGAAATTTGTTTGTCTTATATTATTCCGTTAATTATGATATTCATGCTTAGGTTAGATTATTACTTCTTTGATTATTCGTTTCGTACTTATTACGTATTTTCAAGTTATTTAATATTTTTGAAAGTTGAAGTTTGGACATCATGGAACCGTATTTGAAGTTAAATTATTCTCCCCGTTGTCTATCATTCAAATTCATATTATTATCATTATTACATGGCGAGGACGAGAGTAAAAGCATGAAGGGTGATGATGTTCCACTTCATTCATATTATTATAACATGGTGAGGAAGAGAGTAAAAGCACAAAGGGCGATGCCGTGCCATTTCATACATTTATTCATTATTATATGATGAGGAAGAGAGTAAAAGCACGAAGGGTGATGACGTACCATTTCAGTTCATTTATTATTATTATTATTATTATATGGTGAGGATGAGAGTAAAAGCACGAAGGGTAATGCCGTGTCATTCATTCATATTATTGCATGGTAAGGATGAGAGTAAAAGCACGAATGATGATGTCGTGCCATTTTCATGTCATTGATTTGACCTACTTGGTTATTTCGTGATTTTATACATGTCGTATTTATTATAACCTCCCCCTTTTGCATGTCCCCTCCCAATTAGTATGTTCTCATTCTTTGTTATTATTGCTGCTTTATATACACTTGTACATATTTATTCATATAGGTGTCTTGTCATAGCCTCGTCACTGCCTCGTCAAGGTTAGGCTCGACACTTACAGATGCATTAGGTCGGTTGTACTCATACTACACTTCTACACATCTTGTGTAGATTCTAGTATTGGTCCTGGCGGTGCTCAGTAGCTCCTTATTCAGATTCAGTCACATTCGGAGATTTGAGGTATAATTGCATGGTGTCCGCAATCCTAAAGTCCCCTTCCTTTATATATTTATTGTTTTATTGAGTTTCAAAATAGTTATATTTTGTTTCAGACCTTATTTGTAGCACTCTAGATGCTTATGTATTCATGACTCCAGGTTCTAGGATATGTTTAGACTTCGTTGTTCGGTATTAGTTTACTTTACTTCAGACTTTCATTGTTAATATTTGGTTTTCAACTGTTAAAATCGGTTTATTATCTATTTTATGTCGGCCTGCCTCGCAAGTGGATATTAGGCACCATCATGACTCCGAGGTTGGGATCCCGAGTCGTGACAAATTCTTAAGCCTTTGAAAGTTTTATCCAAATATTATTCTTATTATTTATGTTTTATTTTCACTTAATATAAATTAAATTTTTATTTAAGTTTTTAATACTGTACTCATTAAAGTTTGATGTCTAATTTATTTATGTATAAGTTAGAAGTTTCATAACATTCAAATAAAAATTATGGTATAATATATTTATTAATTTTATAGGACAAAATTTATTTTACAAAACCTGACTCGACGCAATATTTATAAGCCCGACCCATCGGGGCCAAATTTAGACCCCAAGGACTGGCTCGCTTAAGCCTAGTAAAATTAGCCCGTACCGAACTAGTACCGAGATTGGTCTGGCTGTTTTTTCCCAGACCAACCCGACACGTTGATACCATTTATAATGGTTAGAAAAAGTTAAAAAATAAATAAAATTAGACCAACTATTTATATAAAAATTCTAATAATAAATAAGAGTGGTGGACTGGGCTTAGAATTCAGATCCTACTAAACTTTTTTGGAAAAATTATGCGACACATTAAATATATACACTGTATTATCATTTTCGACTATACTTTCAACAAATTTACCATTCATAGTTATATTTGAATTTTATAGCAAATCCACAAAATAAGAAATTAATTGTTTTGAATTAAAATAAGAGGGTAATATGCTCTCGTACTTTAGTTGGTTAGAGCCTTCACTTACAGCTTGTTTGGATGATTGTTAACCGTTGTATTGTATTATATTGTTATCCCAAAATAATGTTTGTTTTGATTGTTTATTTAAAATTGGTTGTTCATTTCGTTAAATCCATTATTCCGGAACAATCAAAAGCCCCATTTTATGAAACAACCGATTTGGTGTGGTGGGATCGTTTTCTATTTTCTTTTCCAATTGTGCCCTTACTTATTACTCTATAATTCTATTTTTTTTACTTATTACTCTATAATTCTAATTTTTTTATCTTTTTATTTTATTTTTAACTCCAAATTTTCAATCTATTGACCTACTTTATCTTCTTCCATCTTTTCTAGAGTTGGTTTGCCCCGTTCTTATTATTCAAGTCTCTGTTAAATCTTTTGTCTCTTTTCATCGTTATAATTAAATTTTAACCTTTTATTCCAGGTTTTTGCTCTTGTTTTCAAGCTACATAATTAATCATAAATTAGTAGAAAGAGGTTGTCTTAAGTTATCTTTATGTGTAGTTCTTGATAAATTTTATTTAAAACAATTAGGGGTATTTTAGTGAACTTATCAGTTACAGTACAGTACGATACAGTCAAACCAAACAACAAAATATTATTTAACAACAGACACAGTGTTAGTTACCAGAGGTTTTGAGGACTCTGTACAAGAATATTTGTTACAGTTATAATTGATAATTAGACAAATTATATTTAAAAGGCTCTAAACTATGGTGCTTTAGCAAAATTCCTAAACTTTTTTCCATGGAAACCCACTTGTTCATCCCAATCGTGGTTTGGTTCCTTACCAAAATTGCTAGTTTCACTTTTTAGAAGCTCCTTTCACTTCCAAGTGGCAAATCATTACCAAACGCCTCACTCCCTTTCTCCTCTTTTCCTTTCTTCCATTCCAAAGGCCCCAACCAAAAATCTACTCTGCTCTTCCCTCCATATCATACATACTTGTACCATGTAGAATACAACAAACACTAAAGATTTTCTTATCTTCATTTACAATCCCAAATTTCATAAATTCCCACAAGTTACTGAAAAGACAAAAATTGCCTTATATATGCGCTTATTATTATTATCGCCCCTTCTTGTTAACCCAGTGATCAAATTCTCCAATTCCAATGCGCTTTTTGGGTTAGGATTCCAATTATACCCTCGTTATTCTCGGAATTTACGATCGCCCCTTACAATGGCGTCGGCGAAACCAAAGCCAGTGGCGGCGGTGAACAAGTTTCCGGTAGAGGAGGAATGTGTGGGTATAGCGAGGAAGTGTTGGATCAAGTTCAAGAGAGAGTCTACGTTCGCACTGTACTCTCCGTTTGTGGTTAGTTTGGCATCAGGAACCCTAAATCTGGATACTTTCCGCCATTGCATTGCTCAGGATGTTCACTTCCTCAAATCCTTCGCTCAAGCGTCAGTTCTTCACTTCCTTTTTTTTTTTTAAATAATAAATGTTACTCCTTAGAAAATGTTTCAGTGATTATGTGTTTCTTTTTTCTGGTACTGCAGTAATTGGTTGGTGCTTTAAATTGTAAATTTATGTTAGAATATTTTTTTAGTAATTACTCCCTCGGTTCCCCAACATTGTAATGCAAAGAACTTTTGAACTTGTAGTTGAAATAGGCTATAGATATTTGAGTGGCTTTGAATCATCTCACTAAGGCTAAAGCAAGAAGCTTAAAGTTAATTTGTTTCTATATATACAACAACAACAACCCAGTATAATCCCACAAGTAGAGAGGCTGTTTCTAGGAGACCCTCGACTCAAGAAACAACGAGAGACGATATATTAGTAATAGCTCATAATAAAATAACATAAAATAACATAAAATACATAATATAACATAAAATAACAAAATAATAACAATATAAGAAATATAGTAAATATGAAAAAGATGGAAGGTATACTAATATCCAACAGATAAAGCCCTACATCAGTAGCTGATCAGTAGCATCCTAAGACTAACTCCTAACAGGCTAGTCTCACTCTAGTACGCTGTAGAAATATCCACAACTTTTCCCTAACCTACAACCTTAATGCTCGACTTCCATAGTTCCCTGTCAAGGGCCATGTCCTCAGTAATCCTAAGTCGCGCCATGTCCTGCCTGATCACTCTCCCCAATACTTCTTAGGTCTCCTTCTACCTCTCCTCGTGCCCACCACAGCCAGTCGCTCACACCTTCTCACCGGTGCATCAGTGCTTCTCCTCTGAATGTGCCCGAACCACATCTGAGTCTTGCTTCCCGCATTTTGTCCTCTATGGGGGCCACGCCCACCTTCTCTCTGATATCTTCATTCCTAATCTTATCCATCCTTGTATGCCCGCATATCCATCTCAACATCCCCATCTCTGCTACTTTCATCTTCTGGATGTGTGAGTTCTTAACTGGCCAACATTCGGTCCCATACAACATGACAGGCCTAACCACTGCTCTATAAAACTTACCTTTTAGTAACGGTGGCATTTTCTTGTCGCACAGGACTCCCGTCGTTAACCTCCACTTCATCCACCCCACCCCTATACGGTGTGTGACATTCTCGTCGATTTCCCCGATCCCCTGAATAACTGATCCAAGATATTTGAAACTACCCCTCTTAGGGATGACTTGAGAGTCAAGCCTCACTTCCACTCCCGCTTCCGTCGGCTCAGCCCCAAATTTGCACTCGAGGTATTCCTTCTTCGTCCTACTTAACCTGGAACCTTTAGACTTAAGGGCATGTCTCCAAACCTCTAGCCTCTCATTGACGCCGCGTCGTGTCTCGTCAATTAGGACTATGTCATCAGCAAATAGCATGTACCATGAAACCTCCCCTTGAATATGATGCGTTATGGCATCCATCACCAGGGCAAATAGGAAAGGACAAACTAAAAAGCAAAGAGTATCACATAAATTTGAGAAAAAAGGGAGTATATGTTTTTCTTCTGTCTGGTACCGTTAATAATCTTTGGCTGGTGGAAATGATGTCATTTGTGTTTATTTGTGATTTCTTGTTTTTATAAGTACTGTGTTTATTTGGTTTCTAAGGTAAATCAAGAAAGTTGTTACCGTCTTTGTTGTATTATTTATTTCCTTTTCTCCAGGCGTAGAAGGGCTTATCGAATAGCATTTTATGTGTCTTAACTTTATTTTTCAGGTAAAGAAAATGGGACTTAACTAACAGAAAGAAAAGGGAATGTCTATCTGACATTTGAAAGAATGTGGATTTAGTCCATCTACATAGAAGAGGATCTTTAATTTTGTTAGTTGGTCAAAATGTACAAGAAGTGGCACTAAAAATATCTATCCATTTCAACTAAAATGTACAAGAAGTATGAAATTCATATTCCTGGGGAGAAATCCAATTTACAGGCCTGAATATGGCTAGTGGATTACCTTACCCTTTTAAACTCATTGGGAATGTCTGCTAGAGTTTCGGCATGTTCAGGTAAAATAAAGCATTAAAGTTGTGGAGGGGAAAAATATACATGAAAATAACGTTTTTCTGGTTAAGTGAAAGAAAAAGAACAACCTAAGAGAAGAAAAGGAAAAACAAAATGCTAGATGTTTTTCTGGTCGATTTGTCGGCCTTTTCGAAACTTTTGTTGTGATCAATCTCCAATTTCTCTCCAATGCTAGATGTAAACTTAAAGGGACAAGACAATAGTATGTCTCGATTCTTCTCTACAAGTTTAAAGTTAAAACTTCTAAAAGGACCTCATGTCCTCTCTCCTTTTGTTTTCCTTTTTGTTTGCTCTCTTATCTTTTCCAGGATTCCTTTTACCTCCACTTAATGGTATAACTTCTTTTTTCTTTTTTGAAGTATCTTCATCCAGACTATCCATTATTTTGGTGCTTTATTTTTTGCCAGAAATTGCTAAAATTTTGCAAGGGGGTATCGAGTCAAGACCTGGGGGTGAAAATCCCCCACCGATAGTTTAAGGACTGTAAACTGAAGTTCAACCTTATTCCCATTTTTAGGTCTCTTTTGGTAATGAATTATATGTACTCTTTCTTAAAGTTCTTCTATTCACATTGTTTTGCTAGAGATGGGGGGGAATTTTTTGGGGTTTAGTGGTTTTGATGCTCTATGTTATTGCTAATAATTGTAAGAGTTTGGACAAATGAACGGTTTTTGGGGGCAACAAGATCTGTTTTTGCATGGTCTTTGCTGGTCGTGTAATAATTTTATTTCAT
This sequence comes from Nicotiana glauca, assembly GCA_026770625.1. NCBI lineage: Eukaryota > Viridiplantae > Streptophyta > Magnoliopsida > Solanales > Solanaceae > Nicotiana > Nicotiana glauca. The sequence goes on along the minus strand of MU771317.1, from coordinate 50,877 downwards.
GTCTTTCTCCTAAGAAGTTTGTTAAGATTAAAAAAAAAACCTGCAGGTATGAAGCTGCAGAAGAGTGTACTGACGATGACGATGCGAAGATTGGCATTAGTGAATTGCGGAAGAATGTTATTGAAGAACTGAAAATGCATGATGCAGTCCTAAAAGTAAGATATGAGTTGCTAACCCAGTTTCTTTTCCATTAAATTCAAGTTTCTCATTCACCACTTTGTGATTTGTATGGCCATGTCCACAAATTTAATGTTACTTCTTTCCTCCTGAGAGATATGGTTGACTTTAACCTCAGTCATTTAACTTAAACCCTTGTTTTGAATGCGCTGGAAAAGGGATGTTGGATCCTTTTATCCATTTGTTTTGTCTGTTCAATTTGCTTTTGCAACAAAACATGAAGCTTTTGCTTAGTTCTAGCCGTAGATGAAGCATACATCTGGCTTTCTTTTAATCTTGAGTAGGCTCGTCGGAAAGGAATGTGATCTATAATCTCTTTTTTAATTTATTACCATTTTCCATGTAAGCGAGTACATTCATCTGTCGATGTTTAAAAAAAGACTAGGTCATTTATCTTGAAACTTACAGGGACTTTGATGTCTTGGAGAAGTTTGATGTAAAAATTACTTTAGTTATGAACTTATAATTGTGCCAACTTAAGTTTCCATCTCCAACTTTAGCTTTTGCATCATCACTATTCAAAATATCTCTAAGGAATTGGATAATTCAAATCTGACTACATCACTATATTAAGAGCTTAACTAGTCTTTCAACCTTGAAAAGCTTAGTAGCTTAGAAGGCACTATATACATTTGTGCGCAACCTGGTGAAATGGATCTCTCTCGTAATCCATTCCGCAGTATGTTATGAGGACCAGGGTATGGGTGCGGATGTGTGTGTTAGTGTGTAAGGTTTGCATTTTCCAACCTTTGCTTAGAATGCGGGGTGGATAATATTTTAGTCATTACTTTGAGCATACAGCTATCGGTAAGTCAATCTATTGTGCCTAATCCCAAATAAAGTTGGGGTCTGCTATGTGAATCCTCTATAATCATTCTGCTGTATTTGGGTTCAATCATTTTAATAGTACTTTTATTAGTGGTTATCTAAAACTACAGGTTTTCTTAATCTTTCAATTGTCTACACTGGCATACTTTTATGATACAGTTATTAGCACAAAAGCTATCTTTATATGCATATGATAGTTGACCATCTAACATCTGTTTGATGTAAGGTGTGAATAGTCTTTAGATGTAAAGATACCTTGTCTATGTCGGGAGTTTGAGGTCTCAATAGATTATGTGTTTGTCAGTCTATATTGAAGTACTTTAAAATGTGTTTTTCCAGTGAATTTCACTTATACATCTTGGGTACACTATGGTGTGGTTTACGGGGAGAGCTTAGTGAGCATAGCAGTTGGCAAAAAAACAGTATAGTTTGAGTAGTTTGAAGGAGGAAGAGAAGGATTACAAGAGAGGAGGAAACAAATAAGATAACCGGGTGCCAGGATTCAGTTAATTGATACGGTTGCTCCTAGTTATCAAATGAGACTGTGGCAACTTTGTGACCAGAGCTTTCTACCAATGATGTTTCATGCCATAAGATCATTTTAGTGTCTTTCTTTGCATGCCAGTTAGCCTATATTTTAGTTGCATCGGGTCTTATTAGTTATAGGAAATGATACATTATTACTTTGGTAAGTGTAATATATACACAAGATGGCTTTTTGCTTTTTTGTTTCTTTTTAGGGATAAAGAAAATATATATACCACAAGATGATTATGGTTGGCAAGAAACACAGATGTACAATTGATGTCGTAGTACAGTTAGGCTCAACAACTAGGAGACCATGCAGGCTCTTTTTGAGAAAATAAGAAGTAACTGCTTGAGCTAATGTTCCCCATTGTGTGGGATTTTACTGGGTAGTTGTTGTTGTTGTTGTTGTTGTTGCTTGAGTTAGTGGATAAAATCAGAAACTATTTGTCAAAATCAACTTTGATGTTTGGATCTGCAACTAATGTCTTTCTCTTTTTGATATTGGTGGATGTTTTGATACTTTTTACAAAGTCAAATATACTCCAGTGGGCATGTTTAACTTTGTTCTGATCTGCTGTAAAAGTGAAGTAACTATTGGTCAAGTAACTGCGTATTTGCGCTCTTACGTGTAGCACAGCGTGTCTTGATAGTCAATAATGGTGAGCAAATTCTCTTTTGCGATAATATTACTCGGTGAAATTCTAGTAACCACTTTGTATTTGGTGGATATCTTCTTTTTCTTAATGTTGATAGTGAGTTAGGCATACTTTTCGTTTCTACTGGTTGGTTAGTATTCCCTTTTGGTTTTTTAGTCTAGTTTGGTCAAATGATCATACAGGTTTAAGATGTTGGTGCTTGTTGGTAAGCGAACAAACAAATTGAAGAAGCACTAGGAGGTGCAATCTTCATCAATTCTAGAAATGGTGGTCCTGCCATGTCATTGATGTGATTGTTAGATTTTGGGAAAAAGCTTTTCATATGTCCTCTCTTTTTCTATTGAAAATGGAGAGGACTGGTTGTAGTGTTGGAACTAAGAGGTTTTTACATTTGTAAGCTATAGGAAGAACTTGGGTTTTATCCTTCAAAAAGAAAAGGAAGAACTTGGTTTTCCTTGAGTTAGAGCTGTTAAGAGGAATGGATTATCTAATTTTTTGAACGTCAATGCCCTTTGAAAAAACTTCTAAAAATGAGTCTGAGGGATTATTGAGGGATTATTAAGTGGAAAGAACGTCTTTTCCTCAAATTCTACGACTCCTTTTCCCTCTTGTCCCAGTTTGGAGGGCCAAATGAGAACATCACTTGAAAAGGTGACTGGTTGTTCATTGTGGAAATTCATCTTAATTTATGCAATTTTCACTTATGCATATCCGTTGTTATGGGTTTCTTTGTAATTGATTACAGTGAAAAGAGAAGAAATATTGGAGAATTCCCTTTACAGATGCTAATAATAGAATGAAACGCGCTGGGGTCGCCTTACAGAAGCAATCTTATTTCTAGAAGAGCAATTATTATAATATTCCTTTGTGGCAAGACGGCCTAAGTCGGTCAAATTATACGCTTGGTCTACCATTTATGTGTATAAGCAGTGCTATCCACTCCTTAGTCCTTTGTGCTAGTCAATATAATTTAGGAAGGAAGAATTGTTACACTTCCGTTTGTCTAACTTCTTAATGATCTTTCAATAGTTGGATGCAATAAAGTGAGAGTTTCATCGTTGACCTTTAAGGGACATCCTTGTCGATAAAAAGGTCTGGTTACTGTCAGTCTCTCACCTACTGTTTAAACTGGAAAGATTGGTGCTAATACTTGCTACCCAACATTTGAAACCTTTCAAGCCTGAAATTTCAAAAGCACATTAAGAATGGTGAGGTCTCTAAAGCCTGAAGTATTTCAGAAAGCAAGAAGTCAGTATCATCAACACATTGGAAATGTGAGATCATATGAACTCATAATAGTGGTTGGCAGTCAAAGATACGGTTGTTTTTTCATAATATAGGTAATTCCTTAAAATCAATTCCTCACTATTTGGGAAAGAAAAAATCAATTCCTGACTACTCCTTTTGGTCCTAAATTCATCTTCCTTTTAGATTTTCTTTCATATTCTTCTTTTTACGGGATAATTAACTTATTGAAAGTTATAAATGGAGGTTACAAAAAGATAATAGAATGTCCTTAAGTTAAGATTAGTTAAAGAGGATTTTAAACCATAAATGTATCCCTTTCCCTTTTCTTTGAAGCTATCTGAAATAGTGATTGATTTCTTTGAAAGAAAATTCTGCCGTATTAAAATGGCGCATAATTTTCACACTTCTAGAATAGGTAATTTTAACTCTTAAACATTACTAAGAGAAAATAACTTCGTCTTGTCCTACGCAAAGTGCAAAATTGACTCGGCAGAGGAGCCTAAACACTGCGAAGGCAATTGAAATGAGCATAGATCATAGTTATATGGGATATTTTTCTTCTTGGATCACTAAGGTCTGCCTGAATTTAATGGGCTGTGAAGGACTTGTCTGAAAATTGGTTATGCATTGTGTAGAAGACTTAATGCCGATGAGTAGTCAAGGCATTTTGGTATTCTTATGTGCTTATTGCAAAGAAAGAATGGGTAAGATATCCTAATTCCTTTTTAGGGATACAATAGCAGAAAGGATAAGAGAGGAAAATCTTAAATGAATAGACGAATGGCACTATCTGCAGACTGTTAGTTTAGCTGTACTATCATGGCAAGCTTCTTGATTATCCAATATCCAAGTCATTTCCTGCTATACTTCAGAAATAGCATGGTGTCCATGGTTAATGCCCAACTGATTCATCATTGTAGATTCACTGTAGTTAATATTTTGAACTGCCAAGATGTTTATATAGTCCGAATGTACTGTATATTTAAGCACTTCACACATAGCACGCCGAGAGCTACATATTGAGTTCTATTTTCATTTCTATTCGAGAAAACACAATCTCATTATCTTTCTCAAGTGTAACTAATTTGGCAGGGAAGTTAAGAGGTGCTGTTACTGATAAGTGATAGCAACCATTGTTAACAATTAATGTTTATGATCATCTTGAGTCCTATGTAGCATTCTAAACTCTCTTATGTGCATGTCTTGTCTTCTTGCTTGTGAAAACAAATCATTCCACAATCGCTTCTGTAGGAGTGGGGCATTGATCTGGTCAAAGAGTGCACTCTTAACCCTGCAACGGCCAAGTACACAGATTTCTTATCAGCTACAACTTCAGGAAAGGTTGAAGGAGTAAAAGCTGCTACACTCGCCACGCCATTTGAGAGAACAAAGTTGGCAGCTTATACTCTAGGTGCTATGACTCCTTGCATGAGACTTTACGCCTACATTGGTAAGGAGCTGCAAGCGTTCCTCGAGGGAGAGAAAATTCATCCATACAAGAAGTGGATTGACAGTTATGCCTCTGAAGGTTTCCAGGTATGTGGCTGTTTATTCCTACTCGTCAAACTGATGAATTCAGCTTGCGAAAGATATTTTATGACATAATACACATTTTACTTAACTGAACTCAAGTCTGTTGTTTATTGAATAATAGGCATCAGCTCTGCAAACAGAAGACTTGTTGGATAAACTGAGTGTCCCTTTGACAGGCGAGGAGCTTGACATCATTGAAAAGCTTTATCATCAAGCAATGAAACTTGAAATCGGTTTCTTCTTAGCCCAGCCACTTATTCAGAAAGCTGTCATCCCTTTATCAAAAGATCACAACCCTGCTGAGCACCGGCTTACAATATTTTCTGATTTCGATTTGACATGCACTGTTGTTGATTCTTCTGCCATCTTGGCTGAAATTGCAATTATAACAGCACCAAGATCTGATCAAAATCGACAAGAGAATCAAATTGTGCGGATGTTGTCGGCTGATTTGAGGAATACATGGGGAGATCTCTCTAAGCAGTACACTGAAGAGTATGAGCAATGTATAGAGAAGATGTTACTTATTGAAAAAGGTAACACTTTTTCTTAATCTTTTGATGTTTTCAACCTTCTGATATCATAATATTGCAAACAGCTGGAATGAACCTGTTCTAAGAATCTTACTCTTACAGCGGAAAAGTTTGATTATGAAAGACTGCATAAAACACTTGAGGAACTTTCTGATTTTGAGAAAAGGGCAAACAGTAGGGTGACTGAATCTGGGGTACTGAAAGGTTTAAACCTTGAAGACATAAAACGAGCTGGGCAGCGATTGATTCTCCAGGATGGTTGCACCAACTTCTTCCAGCGCATAATAAGAAATGAAAATCTGAATGCAGACGTTCATGTCCTCTCTTATTGCTGGTGTGGTGACCTTATTAGGTCTTCATTTTCTTCAGGTATTTCATTGCTAAGACAACTTTAAAATGGAACTTCAGTTGAACATGTGCATTAATCATAATGTTTCAGTTGGGTACACTAGATCTGCTAAATTTATTGCTGTTAGATTGATTGTTATGGTCGATCTACCTTTTATCAAATGTCTTCTGATTCCTTAGTTGCACCTTTGTTGCACCTGGATATGCTAGGAAGTTTGCTAAACTTTTTTTTGGTTGCCAAGTGACCTTTGCCCCCCTTCGTTGCGCCAATCTTGCTTCCACCTGCTATTCCTTTCTTGTACCATGGGAAAGTAAAACACGTTCAAAATGAATGAGAAGAAAGAAGGGAGGGAATGGAAAAGAGAGTGGAGGAAACAGCTGATTTTCCTTGTTTTTCAAATTTACCTTGCTTTCCTCTGTTCTTATTTTTGTGTCAAGCGTTCTCCTTCCTTTTTGACTTATCTTTTCCTCTTAAGCTTAGAGATATGAACATTCTTCATATAGTCTTGGCATGCTTGTAATAATCTTTATAGTTGGGTTCCGAAGCTGATGACATAAGCTCTATTTTGTTTGCGTTATGGTAGAAGTTGAGGGTCTTACTGAACAGTTATCGTTTTTATTTGTCATTAATAATGTGATGTTGAATTTTGTCCTGCCTTTTTGGCTTACAAAGCAGTTCTCTTTTCCTGCCTTTTGCTGAACAGGGGGTATAGATGCTCTGAATGTGCATGCCAATGAGTTTATATTTCAGGAATCTCTATCCACTGGTGAAATTGTTAAGAAAGTTGAATCCCCCATTGACAAGGTTCAAGCATTCAGTAAAATTCGAATGAACTGTAGCAATGACAAAAAAAATCTGACTGTTTATATTGGGGATTCAGTCGGCGACTTACTTTGCTTGCTTGAAGCAGATGTTGGCATTGTGCTTGGTACGAGCTCAAGTCTAAGGACGGTGGGGAATCATTTTGGTGTTTCTTTTGTTCCTCTGTTTGCAGGTGTTGTCCAGAAACAGAAGATGTGCACTGGGGTAGACTCGTCAAGTTGTTGGAAGGGACTATCTGGTGTTCTCTATACTGCCTCTAGCTGGGCTGAGATACATGCTTTTGTATTGGGGGCATGAATTCTCTTCAAGTTACATATTCGCCATGCTTATTAGGACATATGGAGAAATCCTTATATAGTAGAATCATACATACAGCTTTGTGGCTAGTTTTAATGCAGGCCACAGATCAGTTCTGTTGTTCCATTTTTGTTTTTCTACAGGGTCTTCTGTTCAGAAATGTAAATGTGATTCATTTGGCTGGAGATTCTATATGAATACTGCAAATGTTAAATATCGGTGGTTGTTCTATTCTAAAATTTTATTATTACTTTCTTGGTGAATGGTTCTCAGATAAAGCAAACATACAATGGTTTTGAAGGAGGTGAATTACAGGTTCTCGCTGTTCAAGTTTTTCGAGAGGCAGTGTATTGATAATCTAAAATCTAGGGTGAATGACTTGTTTTTGAATCTGCAGCTGTTGGAACAATCATTGTTGGTTGTAGTGAGGTGCTCTGTAATGAATTATGTAGTTACATCTTTCCAGTTTTCATCTGCTTTTCTTGCATGCACAATTTCTTTTCTCTGAGTTTAAAATATATTCGAGCAACCAACCAAAACAAAATAAAATTATTTGAGCAGTTTTAGTTGATTTTTCTTGTGTGTGATCTGAGCATATGACGAAATTTTTCACTAAGGTCCAAATATTAATAGCAGTGAGATCATCAGCCTATATCTATTTAAATTTCATAGTTGACTTTTAATGTTGAATATTTATTCTCAAATTTTGTATGCTTATCATGTTCTCCTCACATTTGGCTGTCATCCATGTGATAACGTGTTTAAATTGAGTAAACTGCGCTTATCTGATTATTTTGAACTGTTCCCAAAACTTTCTATATATAGTAAAGAGCAAATCATATATTCTCTTCATCATTTTTGCTACATCTATTTCTGAACCTCCCTTTAAACTCCATTGCTGAAGCTACAATGGCATCACAAAATCCCCATATTGCCATTTTACCAAGTCCTGGTATGGGTCACCTAATCCCTATGGTAGAGTTCGCCAAACGACTCATCGCTCAACACCAGTTCTCTATCACTCTTATCCTCCCAACAAATAAACCTATCTCTAAAGATCAGAAAAATTTCCTTGATAATTCTCTTCCCTCTAGTTGCATCAATTACCACCTACTTCCTCCAGTTAACTTGGATGACTTACCACGTAATGTCAAAGCTGAAACCCGAATCTCCCTTACTGTTACACGTTCTCTTCCTTCACTACGTGAATTCTTAAAGTCACTTGTTGAGTCCAAGAAATTATTACTAGTTGCTTTGGTTGTTGATCTTTTTGGTACTGATGCATTTGATATTGCCATTGATTTCAAGATTCCACCTTATATATTTTACCCTTCTACAGCTATGGCTTTATCTTTGTTTCTTTACTTGCCTAAGCTTGATGCAACTCATGTGTCATGTGAGTATAGGGACTTGCCTGACCCGGTTATGATTCCGGGTTGTATTCCTCTTCATGGAAAGGATCTTCTTGACCCGGTTCAGGTCTGAAAGAATGAAGCTTACAAATGGCTTCTCCATCATGCAAAGAGGTATAGTATGGCTGAGGGAATCGTAGTGAATAGTTTCAAGGAATTAAAAGGTGGAGCTATTAAAGCTCTTCAAGAAGAACCCGGTAACCCACCCGTTTACCCGATTGGACCACTTATTCAGATGGATTCAGGTAGTAAAAATGATGATGGGTCGGGGTGTTTGATGTGGCTCGACGAACAGCCACGGGGATCTGTGTTATACATCTGTTTCGGGAGCGGTGGGACCCTCTCTCATGAGCAACTTATTGAATTTGCATTAGGACTGCAAATGATTCAAGAGTAGTTGAGATTCTTGTGGGTAATTAGATGCCCCCCTAAAGGCACTATTTTAGCCAATGCTACTTATTTTAATGTCCAAGATTCAACAAACCCTCTTGATTTTCTACCACAAGGGTTCTTGGAAAGCACCAAATGGTTAGGTTTAGTGGTGTCCAATTGGGCCCCACAAGTTCAAATTCTTAGCCACAGTTCAATAGGAGGATTCTTAACTCACTGTGGATGGAACTCGACGCTAGAGAGCATGGTCCATGGGATACCGCTTATATCTTGGCCACTTTATGCAGAACAAAAGATGAACGCGATTATGTTAACTCAGGACATAAAAGTGGCACTCATGAGGCCAAAAGCCAATGAAAATGGAGTGGTGGAAAGATTGGAAATTGCTAAAGTTGTGGAAGGATTAATGCAAGGTAAAGAAGGAAAAAGAGCGCGCAATAAAACGAGAGATCTTAAAGATGCAGTAGCTAAAGTGCTGAGTCAAGAGGGTTCTTCTGCAAAAGTAGTCGCTGAATTGGTTGCAAAATTGAAAAAGAAGGTTGTTAAATAGTGCAGTAATTGATTAGCCATTATTTATACAGAAATGTATGCATGTTTGTAATTCCAGGTCTAGTTAGTTCCAACCTTCCCGTAATATTGTTTTGCTATTGTAAAAAGTTAGATGCGTATGGATTAATTATTATGACTTGATGTACATGGATGATACAATACCTATGTACTCTGAATCTCTGTAGCTGAAGTAGGTCTAGGCCAGTTCTACACCGTCTCAATCTTCTTAGGATCAACTTTAATGCCCTCAGCCGATACTACATGCCCTAAAAGGCAACCGAGTCCAACCAAAACCCACACTTTGGAAACTTGTCATATAACTAACTATCTCTCAGAGTCTGAAGTATAATCCCAAGATGTTGCTCATGCTCTTCTCAACTGCGGGAATAGATCAAGTCATCAATGAATACGATCACAAAAGAATCCAAACTTAAATACCCGGTTCATCAACTCCATAAATGTTGCTGGGGCATTTGTCAGCCCAAATGACATTAGTAGGAACTCATACTGCCCATACCGAGTCCGAAAAGCTGTCTTAAGGACATCAGATGCCCTAATATTCAATTGATGGTAGCTAGACCTTAAATCGATCTTCGAAAACCTTGAAGCTGATCAAATAAGTCATCCATCCTCGTCATCGGGTACTTGTTCTTGATAGTTACTTTGTTTAACTGCTGATAGTCTATACACATTCTCATAGAACCATCCTTCTTCTTCATGAACAACACGGGCGCACCTCAAGGCGAGACACTAGGTCTAATGAATCCCTTATCAAGCAAATCATGCAATTGCTTCTTCAATTCCTTTAACTCCAATGGGGCCATACGGTATGGTAGAATAGAAATGGACTGAGTTCTCGGAGCCTAGTCAATACATGAGTCAATATCTCTGTCGAGTGGCATCCCCGATAGATTTGGAAGAAACGCCTCAAGAAACTCACGTACAATTGGTACCGAATCCATGGAAGGAACCTCCTCACTAGAATCCGAATATAGGCCAAATAAGCTAAATATCCATTCTCGACCATACACCGAGCCTCACATAAGAAATAACCACGCTAGTATAATGACCAAGAGTCCTTCTCCACTCTAATCGAGGCAACCCCGGCATGGCTAAGGTCACTATCTTGGCGTGACAGTCCAATATACCATGATATAGTGACAACTAGTCGATGCCAGAAATAACATCAAAGTCCACCATATAGAGAAGTAGGAGGTCGACAATAGTATCAAGACTCACAACAGTAATCATACAAGAGCTATAGACACGATCTACAGCAATAGAATCTCTCACAGGCGTGGATACATACATAGGAGCACTCAAAGAATAACAAGCACAACCAGGTATGAACCAAAATAGGATGACACGTAGGAATAAGTAGATCCGTATCAAATAGAACTGAAGCATCTCTATGAAAAATTGGAACAATATATGTGATGACTGCATCAGATGACTCGGCCTCAGGTCTAGCCGGGAATGCAAAATAATGGGGCTGGGCCCCACCACTTTGAACTCCACCCCTTGGATGGCCTCTAGCTAGCTAGCCTTTACCTTTAACGGCCTGACCTCTACCTCTAATGGCTTGACCTCTACCTTTGGTATCCTGACCTCGCCTCTAGCTGGCTGAGCGGGCGGCGAAACAACCGGTGTCGAAACCATGGCACGAGAACCCTACCAGTGCATGCCACCTTGTGATCTGGGGCAAAATCTATAGAAGTGCCTTGAATCTCCACAAGTATAACAGGCCCTCGGTTGTTGTAACTGTTAACTCTAGAACCAGCCCTGTCGACCTGGATAACCACTCTAATAACTCTGGATCAGAGGTTCATTCGAGCTGATGGTACATCGTTGGCTAGCTACTCAAGATGAGATACATAAGGACCATGATTACTCGACGCATCGTCGGATGCCTGAAGTACTGACTAAAATGGTCTGGGAGGATGGCCTATACCAAAGTACCCTTGCCTCAAGATGAGGCACTACTGAAACCACCGAAAGGACTTTTATCAAATACCGACCCCCTTTCCTGATCACGAACCATCTCGATCAGTCTAGCAATCTCTACGACCATTTGAAAAGAAATATCATCTCCGATTTTTTTTTGGCCATCTATAGCCTGATAGTGAAAGTGATCCCATCAATGAATCTCCTTACTCTTTCCCTCCAAGTAAGGATCAAGATAATGACGCAGTGAGCTAGGTCCACAAATCGAGTTTTATATTGGGTAATAGTCATGCTAACATCCTGAAGGCGCTCAAGCTGCCAGCGGTAATCCTCTCTTAGAGTGAAAGGAATAAATTTCTCTAGAAATAGCTGTCAAAATTGATCCCATGTAAGTGAAAGTGAACTAGCTGGTCTAGTCAACACATAATCTCTCCACCATCTCTTCGCAGAACCGGTCATTTGGAACACTGCAAAGTCGACCCTATTGATCTCAACAATAGCCATGTTGCACAACACCCCGTGGCAATAGTCCAAGTAATCATGTGGGTCCTTAGATGGTGCACCGCTGAAATGATTAGGAAAGAGCTTGGTAAACTTATCCAGCCTCAACAACGCCCCAGAAGACATAGTAGGCCTATCCCTGGCCTATGCCACAACAACCGGATGTTGATACCTAATTTTTTCTCGTATATTTTGTATGAAAAATACCTTCAAAATAATATATATAAGCATGCCAAGTGCTTTATTTTTTTTCCAATTTTTAAAAGATTTTTAAACCAATTTATTACCCTATTTTAACAGTATAAAATAAATAATTATTCTCAAAAATTATCATTTTGTCGATTCAATTATTGTATTCTCATATTTATACCAAAATATAGCTCAGGTAATTTTTGCACATTTTATAGATTTGGCATTGTTAAAGATAAATTGCATACAATTTCAATTTTAGCCTATTTTGAGATTTAATAGCATTTTAAAATTATGAAATTGGTTCCAATATTTTTAAATTAATATTTATATGTTATTAATTGATTCAGTACCTTTAATTTATTTTTAGAAATTATTTTTGCAATTTTTTATAAAATAAAAAGGGGAAAGTTAGCCCTATTTCGTTTCAATTATAGCCAAAATCGACCCCCTCCCCCAATTAACCCAATTTTAATTCCAAACATACCAGCCCAAATCCTAATTTAACCCGACCCCTGACCCGTTTATCCAACCCGCCCGGCTTCCCTTTTGATCCAGGTCGTTGATCATTTTGATCAACGGCCACGATTCACCCTTACCTTTTTTAATCTCCCAAACCCCTAACCCTAATCCATTTCCCCTGAGATGCCACCTTGAAACCCCTCTCCTCTCTCAGATGCTCTCGAACCTTCCTCAACCCTAGCTGCCTCTAATCGCTCCCACCTTGAAACCTACCGGAAACCATGGCTTCTCCGGCCATGGGGGTCCTACACTAACTCCCTACTACTCCTATGGACTTGGTACTCGAAGGTTCAAGGTCTGACCTCGAAGGTGTTCGTTCAGATCTCCACCGATCCAAGGTTCTACGGCCATCTCCGGTCTTGCTCCGGCGTATCCTGATCTTCTAAGCCTGATTCTGATCTTCTCCGACTCAGATTGGACCTTTTCAAAGCCTTTCTCATTTTTAGGGTTCTTCTGAAACCCTAATTATTCGAGGTTTTCTCCGATTTTTATAAGATCTGTTGTTTATCCATGCTCTACTTGAGTTTCTCAAACGATTTCCCCAACGTTTCTTTCAAAATAACTTTTAAAATCACTTCCTTTTCGATTTAGAGTTTTCTAAAATTCTTAAAATGTTTCTCTGACTTTTCTTTTCCTTTTCTTTGTATGTATTTCTCTCTACTGCTTTCATATGCCTCCTTTTACCACGTATGTTCTTCTGTGTTTTCTACATTTTATTTTTCTACTGTGTTTCTATGCCATGGTCACATGTTTATCTCACTGTGTTTTCCTATATGTTCTTTTGTTATATTTTTCCAGTATTCTTGTGTTCTTCTACTGTATTTTTACTAAGTTCTTAAGTCTCTTATTTGCCTCCTGCTGAACTTTGTTTGAGTTCTTCTAAAGAAAGACCTCCTTAAACATGTTTCTTCTACTGTATTCTTAAGTGTTTTACTATTTTTTCTCCTCTGAACTTTGGTTAAGTCCCTTCTAAAAGTATGTTCTTCTACTATATCGGCTACTATGTTCTTAAGTGTTTATTGTTTTCTCTTCTATTGAACCCTGTTTAAATCCCATCTGAAAGGATTTTCTTAAACGTGTTTCTTCTACTATCATGACTGTTCTCTCATTATGCTTCGAATTAGTTCCTTCGCTCTGTTAGCTTTGCATTTTCTATTGTATTTTCTTGTCTTATCATGAGATTCTTAAAAGAAATCTCTGAGCCTGTTGCCTCCTCATCGATGTATTTGACTCGAGGGGGGAACCCTAGAATTTGGGGGTTCCACCGAGTTTGGTCATGTGATTGAACTAGGGTTCTGTTTGAGAACCCTTGACTCTTTCAGACTAATCAATGAGCCTACGAACTGAGTTTGGACTCCCTTGTTTTCATGTAATTCTGACTTCTCTAAAGTTTTTACTAGACTTTCCTACTGGTTGGCATGACAGTTCTTTCATGTTTAAACATGTCTGTATGCTTTTTATATGTGATGAATCTTTCTTCGAAAAGGGTTTTCCAACTTGTGATTGATTTAGAATTCCTTTTAATAGGTCTAATTGATTGTTACTGATTTTCCTTAAGTTAAAATCTTTCCATCTTTCTGACTTGGTTCATTCATACAAAATTTTCGACTTATGATTTCTTGGCTGTGAATTGATTTCCTTTCCTTAAATTGTACAACCGTGTACTGTCAAGACCTTGTCCTTAAATAAAGCTCTATGTATTTACCCCTAATTTACAGCTTTGAAAAGTGTTTGATTAATCTTTTTCCTTAATTAGTTTTACCTGTTTGAAATCAGAATCCCTTAATTAAAGGAAAACCTTGTGTAATTGATTTTCAAACTATTTTCTTACCTATTTCTGCTTGCTTTCTACACTATAAAAAGGGCACGACCCTTTTACACTTTCAAGACACACACGATTGAAACACACACTTGAGACTTCACACTTACAATCTTACAAAACTCATACTTGGAGTATTCTTGCTTCTTGTCTGCACTTTGGCTTTACAAGACTACTGCTTTCTTTTATTTGTTTCCTTGAGACTGGTATGTTCTAGTTTTAGTTTCAGTAGCATCCCAATGTTTTTACTTACAGCCTTTACATCCATGTCTACTTTACTGTCTATATGGAGTTAAATGTCAACTAGCATGTTAATTTCCTTTCATCTGTTTCTGCTGTGAATCCCTGCACCCATGTTTCCCTCTATGTGCTTTGAGTTGTAGTTCAAAACATGGCAATATGCAAGTTATTGTTCATGTTTGGACTTGATCACTTTGGGGATCCTAACTCCCAAAACAATGTATTTTAACAGGCTGGTGGGGTGTGCCAGCATTTCCTATTGCTAGGTACGCCCACTAGCTTGTCTTTGCCACTTCCCTTTTCCCCTTTTCAGAATTCCCTCTCTGCACTTAAACTCACTCTTAGCTTCTAAGTTCTGCCCCCCTCCTATGAGCTTTGCCTTGGGACCTTGAGTTCCCTCTGAACTTGGAAACTTGAGGGCTGGCCCTTCCACACTGCACTATACCCTAATCTGGTTATATATTTGGGTGTGAGCACTGCCCGGAGTCCATTTGAGGCTCTTAGGGAATTCTAACACATCCCCAAATGAGAGAAAGGTTTTAGATCTTGATCTTTGGAGTTGGATTACTTCATGCTTCAGACAGGAAGTTTGAATCGGGCTCTCCTTGGTTGTAATTTTAATTTTTCTGATGTAGTTTCTTTCTTTTAAATCTTGGACTGTAATAATTTTGTAATAAACTTCTGGGGTGATTAGTAAAAAGGGAAAGATAACCGTGCATGCAAAGGGGTAGATATCATGCTCATAGAGAATTACTACACTTCTATATTCATGTATCCTGCTTACACCTTTGCACGTCTACATCCACATAGATATCCTGCTCATAGGATTTTCTGCATTTTTGCATCCATGTAGATACCATGTCTATAAGGAATTCTGCATCTCACATATAGATACCATGCCTATAAGGAATTCTGCATCTCACATATAGATACCATGTCTATAAGGAATTCTGCATTATCACATGTAGATACCATGTCTATGAGTTAACTAGAAATCCAGATCCTGCATATGCATTGGTCACTAGGCAATCCTATTTATAAGATTAAAAACTAACAGCATTCAGATATCATGCCCATAGGATTTCTGCATTCTTACTACGCCTGTAAAAAGTGTTTAAAGTCAATAAAGCCTAGAAAGCATGCCTATAGGAACTATCAACCAAACCTGAATCCTTGATTCGCTTATAAGTCTAAAATCAGTAACGATAATACTTAACGTCTGCAGAATTTACGCTCTTTTACCAAAACTTGCCTTTCCTGGTTAACTGACAACTTCTTTTCCTAAATCAGCATATTTTTTTTCTGAAACTAATAGATATCATGCCTATAGGTTTCGTTTAACACTTAGGCAAGCCATGAGATAAACTTGTAAACTGAATCAGATTTTTAGCTACAGTTAGCAGGCAGGCCTGATTCGGATTTTTTATCTGAAATATGTAATAGATCAGTCTGCCACAACTCTTAAGTTTAATCAGACCCTAATTAGTATGTGTAAGACATGCTAAACTATATGCTTCTCTTTGGTTTTAAGGAGGTTTGTTTGAGCCTTTCTATTTGTTATGTGCTTCTTCCCATATTTGCTACATATGTGTTTTGATTGTCGCCTTAGAGTTTTGTCCTTTGAAACTATAAAACCTCACACCCCTTCCCTTTAGGATTAGTAGTCCCAATGCCTCCGGGACTGATAGGATTGGGATGGGTAATAGCGTGCAATAAGTGAAACGAGACCATTCTGCGTTTAATACCTTAACGGGGTGGAAAAGGGTATATATGGATATGATGACCACACGCTAACACCACGTATATAAATGGTTACTGGATGGTGTGTGGGGTGATCCATATTCTTTATAAACCTAGGACCCCTTCCCCTTACTTGTTTATTTTATTACTTTCAGAATTTCAAAAAATGTTCTTTTCTCAAATTTCAGCTTTTTCTTTAACTTTAATTACTTGAAACAATTATGTGAAATCCCCCTCATATTTGAAACCCTTACTTGTCTACTTGTTATTTGCACTTAAAGTCACAATTATAGTATGGCCGGGAACCACACTAGTGGATCCCAAGGAGTTCCTAACACCTTCCCCTCGGGATAATTTTGAGCCCTTACCCAATCTCTAGTTTTCTAAATCAAAGATCTTCTTAGTGTCCTAATGCACTTTAATCATTAGGCGGAGACTCTTTAATTCAAACACAATTCCCAAAAGGGAACGAGTTGTCCTCCCAAATATCATAAACCCGATTTTGCGAGAAAAATGGGGCATCGACAGCATGACGACTCTGCTGGGGATTTTTAATCTTTAACCATTTCATGCTATTTGTAACTTTATGCTCCTTTATATGTATTATTTAGTGCCTTTAAGTATTTATTCCTTCTTCTACTACGAAACTGACTTGGCTCTTTGTTTCTTTCCTTGATTAAATACTTTCCTTTATCGCTTTCCTTCAATACTGTTGTAAATTATGAGAAAATATTGTAATTATTACTTTATGAACGTGCAAATACGTGACAACTTGTTGGATTATTGTAACTGCATATTCAACATCATATTCCACTCGTGCCAAACAAAATACCATAGCAACGTTTATAATGAATGGTTGTGCTCTTTCGATATTATCACTCCCTAAATCTGGCAAAGGCATATTTGCGGTAAAACCAGTCGATCAATGGTGTAATCAACGGTTCCACGCCTTTCCCTCTTGAGTTTTCCGCTCAAGGGTACCAGTCTAATACCCCATAGAAACCTTACTCTGTTTAGTTGTGCATGCATCATGGTCAAACCTAGTCGAGTCAGTTATGCTGTCTGCATAATGACTCTTTAAGATAGCCTTGTCCAAAGTCCACTGGGTTTCCCCAAAACTCAAACGGACACTACTATGTTTTGTGCATTTATTTGGAGAACTAAATGCTTTTATGTTAATTGTTGATATTAAATAGTCGAGTCCGGTGGGGGTAGGGTCTAACCCTTTTGTTTTGCAGAAAATGAGGCACGAGGTCCCCAGTTTCGGTATGATTAGCATGCTCCAATTCTTGCTAGAATGGTGGAGGAGTCTTCCATCAAATGACCAAATCAATGAGTAGAAAGAGAGATCCGCCAAAGCTAAAGAAAAGTTGGAATATCTGGAATACCGTTTGCTGGAATTGGAAGGAAAAGTGAGGAAAAGAGTCACCGACTGCCAGAACTCTAAAGGAAACGAAGGAGAACACCTGGCAAAGTCATTTTTACTGGTGAACCTATGCGAGTTGGAGGATTTTGATAATAGGCTAAATCTAGGTGATTTACCTATTGTTTATGCTTCCGCTTGATTATATTCCAATGTCATAATATGGTTAATTGATGAATAATAGGATCTAATTGTGAATTGTTACATTGCAGGATGAGGAGCTTATGTGATGCTTTCAAGAGGCTATTTGAATGATTTATAAGCAAGAACGACCCCTCGGAGCTGAGTGCGCGCAAGGACGAGACAAAGAAATGAAAGAAATTATGGCCCAGGTGCGCGAGCTCATGCGCGAAGTCGCGCGTGTTAGGGGGTTGAGGAAAAATATCAAAAAAAACATGCAAAGTTATGCGCGAGCTCGCGCGTTTCCCAGTCCGAAAAAGAGTTATTCAGGGGCAAAATTGGAAATCTGGAGAGAAACCCACTTAACCTATATAAAGTCAAGCTCGCCCAAGGTTAATTTATCAAGTTTTTCATAGGCTAGTGCAAGGTATCAAGAGGCAAGAGGCAAGAAGGAGATTTGACCATCAAGTTCTTCTTTTCTTTCCTTTGTTTTTGCTATTTTTGATGAAATTGAACCTTATTATGTTGAACATTAGTATGAGTAGCTAAAACCCATTATTCTGGGGTTATGGGTGAAACATGAAAGTTGATGTTTGACGTTTAATTCGACGAAGTTGGTTTGTCATATTGGATTGTTTATTTAATTCTGATTTTGCTGAGTAGCTAATAGTAAAATACTATCTACGAATCTAGAGTTGAACTCGAAAGTGGGAATTTTAGATTGCATATAGAATTAAATAGAGCAGGTTTTCGAACCCGGGCCTTGGGGAATAGATTCGCAATTGGGATAGACATATACCCAATTGCCTTGCTTGGTTGGAATACAGGAATTGTGAATGCATTCTGGTTAATCTTAATTCCATAGACATATAGGCATTGAGTTAGATTGAATAGGCGAGTAAGAACTCGACAGATTCTTATGAGTAATTTAAACCCTGTCAATCAATAATCCAGATAAATCGATTAGTCGTTTTAAGCCAAGAACACAACACGATTGTTAACTAACGCGTGACCCTGAAATATTTTCTCCTACTGTTTGTTACTTGAACTTGCTATTCGTTTGGTGAATTGCTCTAGTTAGATTATTTCTTGATAGTTTAGGTAGTAAAACAATTACATCTTGATTTTATTGAAAAAAAACCTCTTGGATAATAAAGTAATTGAGTTTGAATCAGTAAACAGTTAATCATAAGTCTTCGTGGGAACGGGACTCTACTCACTACTCTATTACTTGACGATCACGTGCACTTGCATGGGTGTTTTTGGTTGCAACAAATTTTTGGCGCTGTTGTCGGGGACTTAGAAATTAGCTACTTGACTGAATTGAGCTTTTATTATTTATTTATTCAAGTGTTAACTTTCATTTCACTTTGTTTGTGCTAATACAAGATCTTTATTGAATGCGAAGAAGTAGAAGCGCAAACAATCTCCTTCCTCTCGATCCCGAAATTGAATGAACACTTCACATATTGAGGAGGGAGGTGGATGCTATAACTAGAATTGAAAGAGAGTTAGACATCATAGTTCAACCACAGCCAATTGAGATGGCAGGTAATGAGGAACGCGCGGTGATTGAAGTCGCAAGGCCTAGTATGGATAATATGACTCAGGCTATCGTGAAGGCTGATATCACTGGGAACTTTGAGCTAAAACAATACATGGTGCAGCTGATCCAGTCCACAGGGCTATTTGTGGGTTTACCTCATGAAGATCCGTAGAGGCACATTCAGAATTTCTTGGAAATTACGGATACTTACAATTATCCGAATTCCAAGGATTATGTCAGGCTAACACATTTCCCCTTTTCACTGATCGGGGAAGCTAAGGAGTGGTTGAATAAGGAGCCAGCTAATTCAATCCGCACTTGGGGTGATCTGGCAAGGATATTCTTAATCATGTTTTCCCCACCAAGAAAACAAAGGTGTTGAGGAGTCAAATTCTTGGGTTCGAACAACAATCTGGCGAGACACTTCGTCAAGCATGGGAAAGGTACAAGAAAATGCCCAGAGACTGTCCTCACCATTTCCAGACGGACGAGGTATTGGGTCACAATTTTGTAGATGGGATAGATGATGCTTCAAAGATGAATCTCGATTCAGCTTATGGGGGTAGTTGCATGGCCAAACCGTACAGTGAAATCCAACTCTTGCTGAATAACTTCACTGCTAATGACAATAACTGGCAAGGTGAGGGTGACTTACGAAAGGCAGTTAAGCAAAAATCTACTGGGTTACTTAAGCTCGACGAGGTGTCAATAATGAGAGCCGAAATTGCAAAGCTGGCTAATCAGATGACTAGGATGACAATGCAGCAACCACAACCAATGCAATAGGTACAACAAATGACTATTTGCTAAGAACTGTGTGGCGACAGTCATATGAGTGATATGTGCCCGATGAATCCAGAATCCATCTATTATGTGGGGCAACAAAATAGGGGTCTACCAAATCAGCATGCACAAGACGGGAATTCTTACAATCCAAATTGGAGGAATCATCCCTACTTCTCATGGGGTAGAAATCAACAGAATCAGAATCAGTATAGACCCCAAGGGGGTTTCAAGCAGCCTCAGAGACCGCCCAAACAAATGGAAGAGATTACCAATGATTTGCTAAAGAAGTTGTTGATTGACAATCAACAGCTCAGGACCGACTTCAGAAATCTTGAGAGGCAGATGGGGCAGTTAGCAACGAATCAAAACACTAGAACTACAGGCGCTCTCCCTAGTGATACAGAAAAGAATCCACAAGTGAATGCAGTTACACTAAAAAATGGGAGGGACCTTGAGGAAGTGCCAAAGAAAAGCAAAGATAAGCCCGTACCTGAGGAGGAGTTGATCCCTAAAGTGACAAATGAGCCAAAGAAGACTGCTGAAATTCCAGAGCCAGTGGAGGCCCCAAGTCCACCACCACCTTTTCCCTAGAGATTGCAGAAAAGGAATGATGATCGCATGTTTTCAGCAAATTTCTCTCCATGTTGAGCGAGGTTCAATTGAATATCCCACTTGTTGATGTGCTTTGTGAAATTCCAAAGTATTCTAAGTACATAAAAGATATAGTGGCTCACAAGAGAAGATTAACTAAATTTGAGACAGTTGCACTTACCGAGGAGTGCACTTCTAGGGTCCAAAATAAGCTCCCTCAAAAGCTTAAGGATCCTGGCAGCTTTACGATTCCTGTGCGCATTGGTAATATTGATGTGGGTCGTGCTCTTTGTGATTTGGGGGCAAGCATAAATCTGATGCCCCTATCGTTATTTAGACAATTTGGTCTGGGAGCTCCAAGGCCAACTACTGTGATATTGCAGCTGGCTGATAGGTCGATAGCACACCCTGAGGGGGTGATTGAAGATGTGTTGCTGCAAATTGGGAATTTTATCTTCCCTACTGATTTCGTTATCCTCGATTATGAGGCTGATGAACTGGTCCCAATCATATTGGGG
Organism: Nicotiana glauca; assembly: GCA_026770625.1. Classification (NCBI taxonomy): domain Eukaryota; kingdom Viridiplantae; phylum Streptophyta; class Magnoliopsida; order Solanales; family Solanaceae; genus Nicotiana; species Nicotiana glauca. Next base: position 29,616 of record MU771317.1, on the reverse strand, counting down.
CGACCTCTCTTGGCTACTGGTGACGCAATTATCAAAGTGAGAGAGGGAAAGATGATCTTGAGGGTAGATGACGAGGAAGCAGTTTTCAATGTCTACAAAGCAATCAAACGTCCCCATCACTATGAGGAGCTTTCCATGATATCTGTTGTTGAGGTTGATGAGCAAATTCGTGACCCAAGTGTATATCTAGACAATTCTCCAGAGAAAGCACTTATATTCTTTGATAGCCTAGGGAATGATGAGGAGGTCGAGGAGATGATGCACATCCTTGATACATCATGTGCATACATGCAGAGGATACACCCCTTTGAACCTTTGAACAGGCCAGAGGGACCTCCTCCAAAACCATCAATTGAGGAAGCCCCAAAATTCGAGCTTAAACCTCTCCCATCTCACCTGCAATATGCTTATTCGGGTGACTCTAACATCCTACCTGTTATTGTTTCCTATGACTTGTCTAAATTGCAGGAAGAAAAGTTGTTGAGAGTGCCACGTGAGCGCAAGAGAGCAATTGGGTGGACGATGTTTGACATAACGGGCATTAGGCCAGCCTTTTGCATGCAGAAAATCCTCATGGAGGACGGACACAAGCCTAGTGTAGAGCAACAACGACGACTCAATCCAATCATGAAAGAGGTGGTAAGAAAAGACGTGATTAAATGGCTTGATGCAGCTATGGTATTTCCTATCTCAGACAGCAAATGGGTAAGCCCCGTCCAATGTGTACCCAAGAAAGGGGGGATGACTGTAGTAGTTAATGAGAATAATGATTTAATCCCTACAAGAACTGTCACCGGATGGAGAATTTGCATTGACTATAGAAAATTGAACAATGCCACCCGGAAGGACCACTTTCCCCTCCCCTTTATTGACCAAATGCTTGATAGATTAACTGGCCAAGAGTACTACTGCTTCTTGGATGGTTACTCTGGGTATAATCAGATTTCTATAGCCCTAGAGGACCACGAGAAGACCACTTTTACGTGTCCTTATGGCACGTATACGTTCAAAAGAATGCCCTTTGGTCTTTGTAATGCACCTGAGACTTTTCAAAGGTGTATGATGGCCATTTTTACTGACATGGTCGAGAGGTTTGTGGAAGTATTCATGGATGATTTTCTGTGTTTAGATGTTCTTTTGATAAATGCTTGATGAATCTTGATAAAGTGCTTGCTAGGTATGAAGAGACTAACTTGGTGCTAAACTGGGAAAAGTGCCATTTCATGGTACGTGAAGGTATAGTTTTGGGGCACAAGGTGTCCAAAGATGGTTTGTAGGTGGACAAGGCAAAGGTGGAAGCGATTGAAAAATTGCCTCCACCGATATCTGTCAAAGGCAATCGCAGTTTATTAGGCCATGCAGATTTTTATCGTCGTTTCATTAAAGACTTCTCGAAAATTTCTTCTCCCTTGTGCAGGTTGCTGGAGAAGGATGTTACCTTTAAATTTGATGATGCCTATCTGAAGGCATTCGAGGAGCTGAAGGGAAGGTTGGTGACTGTACCAATCATAACTGCTCCGGATTGGGAGCATCCATTTGAATTGATGTACGATGCGAGCGACTTGGCTGTTGGAGCTGTCTTGGGGCAAAGAAGAAATAAAATCTTCCACTCCATCTACTATGCGAGAAAAACTCTGAATCTAGCTCAGATGAACTACACAGTCACTAAAAAAGAGTTGCTTGCAGTGGTGTGGGCATTTGACAATTTCACGTCATATCTTGTGGCGACCAAAGTCATCATCTACACAGATCATTCAAATATCAGATACTTGTTTGAGAAGAAGGACGCCAAGCCAAGACTGATTCGGTGGGTCCTACTCTTGCAAGAGTTTGATTTAGAGATCCGAGATCGCAAAGGAACAGAGAATCAAGTGGCTGATTAGTTGTCCAGATTAGAAAATCGGAACCATGTAGCTGAAGGGGGTGTTATCAAACAAACATTCCCTGATGAGCATTTATTGGCACTCACCTCAAGCATAACTTCGTGGTATGCAAGTTATGTGAACTTTATTGCAAGTGGGGTGACACCACCAGAGTTGACACCAGATAATAGATGAAGGTTCCTGCATGATGTGAGGCTTTACATGTGGGACGATCCATTCTTATACAGGCTTTGTGCAGATGAGTTGGTGCAGGGATGTGTTCCTGAGGAGGAAATGAGTGCCATACTTCATAGCTGTCACGCCTCGCCATGCGAAGGTCATCACGGTAGAGATAGGACCGCCCAGAAAGTTCTACAATCAGGTTTCTATTGGACAAGATTGTTTAGGGATGCACACGCCTTTGTTAAAACGTGTGACAGGTGCCAAAAAATTGGAACGATCACAAAGAGGCACGAGATGCCGCTGCAAAACATTCTGGTAATGGTGCTTTTTGATGTTTGGGGAATTGAATTCATGGGACCGTTTCCACACTCTAATGGTCATAGGTACATCTTGGTGGCATTCGACTATGTATCCAAGTGGGTTGAGGCCATTGCTCTTCCCACTAATGATGCAAAGGTTGTGGTCACCTTTGTCAAGAAGCACATCTTCACACGCTTTGGAACTCCAAGGGTGTTGATCAGTGATGGAGGAACACACTTCTGCAACAAATTTCTAAATAATGTCCTTGCAAAGTATGGAGTCAAGCATAAGGTGTCCCCCGCCTACCACCCCCAAACAAGTGGTCAAGTGGAAGTATCGAACAGAGAGGTAAAGCTGATTCTTGAGAAAATAGTGAGTGCAAATAGAAAAGATTAGGCCGGGAAGTTAGACGACGCATTGTGGGCATATCGAGCTGCATATAAGACTCCCATAGGTGCTTCTCCGTATAAATTAGTGTATGGGAAGGCATGTCACTTACCCGTCGAACTTGAAAACAAGGCCTATTGGGCAATAAAAAAGTTGAATATGGATGGGGACTTAGCTGGAGAGAAGAGGTTGCTGCAACTCAACGAGCTGGATGAGTTTCGATTGCACGCATATGAGAATGCCAAATTGTATAAAGAGAAGACTAAGAAGTGGCATGACAAGCACATTCAACATCGTGAGTTCTAGCTAGGGCAAGAAGTTCTGTTGTTTAATTCGAGGTTGAAGCTTTTTCCCGTAAAGCTTAAATATCATTGGTCAGGCCCTTTTGTTATGGTAAGTGTGAAGCCTCATGGAGCTGTAGAATTGCGGGATATGAGTTCAACTGGTACTTTTTTGGTGAATGGTCAAAGGATAAAACACTACTGGGGTGGTGACTTTGCACGTCCGAAGACCTTGGTGGACTTGACGGATGCTTGAAAACGTGTTGAGTCATGCCGCGATGTTAAATCAGACGCTAGATGGGAGGCAACCCATTGAATTATTGTAACCGTCATGCCACGACGTTAAATAAGGCGCTGGTTGGGAGGCAACCCAACGATAGTAGTAGTGTTTGATTTTGTAATTTGGCATACTAAATAATGCAAGTGAGGAAGGGCGGGTGAAAAGACCATCGACCGAGAGCAATACAGGTGAAAAAAGTACAAAAAAAATGAAAGCCCAGATGCGCGAGTTCGCGCAATTGGGCAAACATTCTGCCTAGAACGCGCGAGTTCGCGCATATGTTCGCGCACCTCACTGCCTGGAACGTGCAAAGGACGCACGAGTTCGTGCATATGTTCACGCACCTCACTGCCTTGAACGCGCGAAGGACGCGCGAGTTTGCACATATGTTCGCACGAGCCCATCAAAATTCCAGCATTGTTGTGTGTTTTTTTAGTTTTTATTTTTTATTATTTTATTTTATTTGTTTAACCTTTAGACTAAAATTAACCTACCCCTTATCATAATCCACGAACCCCCCTCCCCTCTCATCTCCTTCTCCCATTCACACAAAACAAAATCAAAACAAAAACCCTTCATCTCCCCCATCCCTCCTCCAACGAACAATGCTTCCTCCAAACGACCCCACCCCTTCAAGTTCACTAGCATCTTCCCCAATCTCCTTCACCAAAGGTATGAGCACTAGGTTCTTTCTTCTTTTTTTATTTCTTTATGTTTCAGATTTGTTTGTTGTATTCTTATGCTATATTGTAGGAGTTGTACTTAGATGTTGTGTAGAAATTGGTGAAATGTGTTGTGGGGTTGGTTTGTGGTAAGTGTGGGGTGGGTGGTACTTCATTGGTTCTATTGTATGAGATTTTGTAGGGGATTCTTGTTCTAAAAAGCTTCAAAGGGGTTGTGAGGGCCTAATGCCCACAAGGTGTTTGTGGAAAGGTCCCAATGAGCATGATCATGTAGTTGCGACCAATTTTGCGTGTGAAGTATGAGTAACCGCATTAAGTCACAATATTTTTGTTGGGATGGGCTGATGTGTTCCCGTTTTGCAGGTATCATGGCACCACCACGAAAGCGCCAAGCCACTAGTCCATCATCAAAGCCGCCAAGCTGGCACATCTAGGACACAAGGGGCAGCCCCTGCACGCCCCTATGACAGCAGCAAATTTGTTTCAGCTGAGGCTCAGACCCACTTTACGGAGAAAGCCGCTAAAAAGCCAATTCTAGAGAGGGGCATTGACATCTGTTCGGTCAAGGAGCGCTGCCCCCACATGTATTCGGAGTTGATAGCGCGGGGTTTGCAGGCCTTCATTGATGAGCCAGGGGAGGCTAATGTAATGGCTGTGAGAGAATTCTATGCTAATCTGCCAGAGCATATAGACAATGTGGTCACAGTGCACCGCAAGGCGGTAGATGCCTCCATTGAGGCGATACGCACAGCATATCAGTTGCCCGATCCTCTACCTGATAATACGGACTTTTATGAGTATGGCAAAAATCCAATAGACTCCAAGTGGGAGCGCTTCTTTGATGAAATTTGCGCACCCGAAAAAATGGTGGAGTGGCTGGAACACGGTGAGAAGTTCCACTCCTCCGTCTTAACTCCAGAGGTGAAGAGCTGGTTATATGTGATTAACAGTCACCTTATTCCCTCCAAAAATACTACATAGGTGAATGGACCCCGAGCTGCATTGATTTGGTGTTTCGTTAAGGGTCTTCCCTTTGATATGGCCAAGGATCCACGACGAAATGTTTATTCGGAGCTCTCAACTCAGGTATGGGTTCTTTTTCCCCTCTTTGGTGACTAAGATTTGTAGGCAAGTGCAGGTGCCCGAAAATCTTCGTGTGGATGGACTGGTAAAAAAAAGCCACAAGATCCGATCGGAAAAGAGCACCACAGTGCCAACCCCAGAAGCAGCAGCAGGTGGAGCGGCTGAGAGTGGCTCTGATGCATCAAAGGACGAGGAGGCTGAACAAATGAACGTGGAGGGCGAAATGCAGGCCCATGCGTCCAGCGCAACAGCTGCATCACCGTCAGGAGCAGCGTCCTCTTCAGGAACTACCAGGGTGTCCCGATTCACAGCATTGGAGCAGGAGGTAGCGGGGCTACGCTCCTCAATGACTGATTTGGGCATCCGTGTGGACGCGATGGCTGACCGACAAGCCAATTCGGAAAATAAGTTCATGGGTTGGTTCCGAGCTCTGGGGTGTGCGTGCAACGTAAACCCAGACACCATCTCCAACCAGGAGTGAGACTTCTGGGAAGTTCCCTTACTTCACTGTTCTTTCAATTTTAAGTCATGATGACATGTCTTTATCTTTAAGTGTGGGGTGGGGGCACTTCATTGTATGTTTGTAGATGTATCATTTGGATGTTGTTTTTGTTTTGTTTTGTTTAATTTTGCTAGTTTAGCATTAAGTAGGAATCATTAGTTAAAATAGATAAATGGCTCGTCCCGACGACGGATCCCTTTCGACGGGGTTCTTGAGGGACTAAGTCAAAAAAAAATTTGAAAATATGTAGACTCTTCTTGATGACGAATCTTTTAGACGATTTTCTTGAGGGAAGTTAGTCTAGGAAAAAACACCAAAAAGATTTTTATTTTTGTAGGTAGTGTACCAACTCCTCCTTGGTTTTTCTTTATACCACGGTTCTTTTTCAAGGCTTTAACTTGAACCTGGTGTAGGTAGTTTTTATTTTTACTTTTTATTTGTAGATTAGGTTAATGGGCTACGAGCTAGAAAATTCAAAAGAGAACCCATAACGTTAACACACCTGAACACAATAGACCCTAGAGGGTAACACTTAGTCTTGTTTGTTGAATCTCACTAAAGTGCCTTAATCTGTATGTTTGACTGAATTGAATGCTCGTAATGGAGTATCTTGATGAGCTGATCTGAAACGAGTCATGTGCCATGTGTGGTGAGGCTTTGTGTAGTCCATGTTGTGTACTTGTGAAATTTTAGGTAATGCTCGGTTTGAAAGATGATTTTAGGCTCTCTTTGATCTTTTTGAGCTTAATTGCTTATCAAAAATAAAATTCATCCCTAGTTAACCCTTTTGAGCCTATGGACTTTTATTTGGCACCCACATTACAAGCCTATATCCTTTTTGTTCTTATTTGATATCTTCGATCCTTTTTCCTTTTAAAGCGCTTTAATTGTGAGATGAGCGCTAAAAGAAGTAAGACGGGACTAGCGTGGGGTGACTTTTGAGTGGAACCAATAAGAGAAAGATGGGTGCACTTATATTTGTAAAATAATACACCACTAGCGGAAATTGTCAAATATATATATATATATATATATATATATATATATATATAGGTGAATAAATTGTTGTCTTGTTCTTGCTAGTGGGGTATAAATTAAAGTAATGCTTAAAGAAAGAGGGAGAAATTCTCGGGTGATCTTGTTTGTGAAATTAAAGTAGGGATTGAAGAATTTGCACTCAAAGTGATTATGTGATGTGTTAAAGTGCTTAAGAGGGTTAACCACTATTCCTACATATATCCTACCCGTTCCTTAGCCCACATTACAATAATGAAAATGTCCTAATTGATTTTAGATTGAGTGATCCTACATTAGTAGAGATTTACATTAAGGGCAAACTTATGGTACCAATTGCATGCATGTAACTTCTTTTGTGAGTGTGAGTGATTTTTCTTTGACATATGTAAGCATGAAAATTCGACTGTGTGGATTGATCTATATATTTCTCCTGTGAATGAGAGGGCATGTGATTCGTGAAGGAAAGGCAAGTCTTGACCTCTGTGTAGAGTATGTTGAAGAAGTATGAATATTTCATGGCACTTGAAGTCGACCTTTGAGGCTAGGATTGTTCACTGCTAGGCGTAATGTATATAAATTGTTCAAGGTGTAATGCATTAAGGGAAATGGTTGAGTGAAGGAACCTCTAGACAGTATAGTTTGATTGCTCGAGGACTAGCAATGAATTAAGTGTGGGGTGTTGATAATAGGATAAATCTAGGTGATTTAGCTATTGTTTATGCTTCCGCTTGATTATATTCCAATGTCATAGTATGGTTAATTGATGAAAAATAGGCTCTAATTGTAAATTGTTACATTGCAGGATGAGGAGCTTATGTGATGCTTTCAAGAGGCTATTGGAATGATTTATGAGCAAGAACGAGCACTCGGAGCTGAGTGCGCGCAAGGACGAGACAAAGAAATGAAAGAAATGATGGCCCAGGTGCGCGAGCTCATGCGCGAAGTCGCGCGTGTTAGGGGATTGAGGCAGAATGACAGAAAAAACACGCAAAGTTATGTGCGAAGTCATGTGCGAGCGAGCTCGTTTCCCAGTCTGGAAAAGAGTTATTCAGGGGCAAAATTAGAAATCTGGAGATAAACCCACTTAACCTATATAAAGTCAAGCTCCCCCAAGGTTAATTTATCAAGTTTTTCATAGGCTAGTGCAAGGTATCAAGAGGTAAGAGGCAAGGAGGAGATTTGACCATCAAGTTCTTCTTTTCTTTCCTTTGTTTTTGCTATTTTTGATGAAATTGAACCCTATTGTGTTGAACATTAGTATGAGTAGCTAAAACCCATTATTCTGGGGTCATGGGTGAAACATGAAAGTTAATGTTTGACGTTTAATTCGACGAAGTTGGTTTGTCATATTGGATTATTTATTTAATTCTGATTTTAATTATTTTGCTGAGTAGCTAACAGTGAAATACTATCTACGAATCTAGAGTTGAACTCGAAAGTGGGAAATTTAGATTACATATAGAATTAAATAGAGCGGGTTCTTGAACTCAGGCCTCGTGGAACGGATTTGCAATTGGGATAGACAAATACCCAATTGCCTTGCTTGGTTGGAATACAGGAATTGTGAATGCATTCTGGTTAATCTTAATTCCATAGACATATAGGCATTGAGTTAGCTTGAATAGGAGAGTAGAACTCGATAGATTCTTATGAGTAGTATAAACCCTGTCAATCAACAATCCAGATAAATCGATTAGTCGTTTTAAGCCAAGAACACAACACGATTCTTAACTAGCCTGTGACCCTGGAATATCTTCTCCTACTGTTTGTTACTTGAACTTGCTATTCGTTTGGTGAATTGCTCTAGTTAGATTATTTCTTGATAGTTTAGGTAGTAAAACAATTACATCTTGATTTTGTGAAAAAAAAAACCTCTTGGATAAATAAAGTAATTGAGTTTGAATCAGTCAACAGTTAATCATAAGTCTTCGTGGGAACGATACTCTACTCACTACTCTATTACTTGACGATCACGTGCACTTGCGTGAGTGTTTTAGGTCGCAACAAGTTTTGATCAACAAGAGCATTCAACCTAGGGAAAGTCCTTCTGGGACCAAATAGATAGGAGTTTATCTTTTCGCTTTATAAAATTTAATAAGGCCAATGAGCATTAGTGATTTTTATTTATTTAGTGTCGATTTGGGATTCGTCTACTTTTTATCAATAAAATGAGGCACTTAGCATTCCAAGTTCTCCAAATCAACTTGTCTCTAGGCCTACCTCGGGCATAAAGAGGTCCCCAAATTAGGACACGCTTTACATTCACGCACTATGTGTTTATATATTGCAACATTTTTTTATAATCCTCATTGACTTGTTACCTTTTTTGTTTTTAATTTTTGTTTATTTATTCCCCTCCCCAAAGGTTAGTTCGTGTACTCTAGCATCATCATCTTACTTCACAAAGGACATATCTCAAGAACTAGGTCATCAGGACAACCAGAGCCCGGCGAGCCTCGGGGTAGCAAGGCTAAACAAGCATCATGCACTTTTTTACTTTTTACTAGATAATATTTTCTTTTCGCATTTTTGATTTCCGCAATAAGATCTTAAATATTCAAAATAGTTATGGAATTTATCAAAGCATTTCGATTTTTTTTATAAATCAACAGTCTCATTATTTTCTCTCATTACTTTACTTATACAGCATTATTATTACTTATCTTGATGAACCAATGACTGTGACATGCATTGAGACAATTCGACAAACGGACATAAATTCAGAGGAAGATGACATACCTGAAGAGATTGTTAAAGAAGTTGAGGACTTTGAAAATCGGCCTAAGTCCAATCTGAACGAGACAGAAATTGTTATTCTGGGGGATGAAGAGAATGTCAAAGAAACACGAATCAGCATTTATTTGTCGCCATAAGAAAAGAAGGAATACACAGAATTTCTAAGAGAATATAAAGACATATTCGCCTGGTCGTATGATGACTTGACGGGCCTGAGCACGTCTATTGTGGCTTACAAACTGCCAACCAATCTGACATGTCCGCCGGTAAAACTGAAGCTCAGAAAGTTCAAGTCGGATATGAGTTTGAAAATGAAGGAAGAAGTCACCAAGTAGGTCAAAGCCAAGGTCCTCAGGGTAGTGGAATACCCAACGTGGTTAGCCAATATCGTACCAATACCAAAGAAGGACGAGAAGATTAGAGTCTGTTTCGACTACCGGGATCTCAACTGGGCTAGTATGAAAGACAACTTTCCTTTACCAAATATACATATCATGATCGACAATTGCACCAAGCACAAATTACAATCATTTGTGGATTGTTTCGCCGGTTACCACCAGATTTGGATGGATGAAGAAGATGGTGAGGAAACGACTTTCATTACGTCGTGGGGAATGTACTACTACAAGATGATGTCGTTTGGCCTTAAGAATGTAAGGGCCAGCTACATGAGGGCTATGACTACCATTTTTCATGATATGATACACAAGGAGATCAAGGTGTACGTAGTGTTATCATCAAGTCCAAGAAGGTCACTGATCATATGGAAGATTTGAGAAAGTTTTTCAATAGATTGCGAAGGTACAAATATATTCACCAAGGAATAGAGCTGGATCCATCAAAAGTCAAAGCTATTCAAGAATTGCCACCGCCAAAGAATAAGAAAGATGTGATGAGTTTCCTAGGGAGACTCAACTACATCGGTCGATTCATAGCACAGTCTATAGTTATCTGTGAGCCAATCTTCAAGATGCTAAAGAAGGATGCTGCTACCAAATGGATTGATGACTGCCTAAAAGCTTTCGACAGAATCAAGGAATACTTGTCAATGCCACCAGTCTTGGTCCCGTCTGAACCAGGTAGACCTTTGCTACTCTACATCGCAGTGTTGGATGGTGTCTTTGGTTGCGTCCTGGGGAAGCATGATAAGACAGGAAATAAAGAACATGCCATTTACTATCTCAGCAAAAGTTCACTCCATACGAGGCCTGGTATTCTCTGTTAGAATGCACCTGTTGTGCTTTAACTTGGGTAGCCCAGAAGGTGAGGCACTACTTCTGTGCCTATACTACATATCTCATATCAAGGATTGATCCTTTGAAATACATCATTTAGAAGCCCATGACCACTAGCAAGCTCGCCAAGTGGTAGATCCTGTTGAGTGCATTCGATATTGTCTACGTAACTCAGAAAGTAGTCAAGGGACAAGCACTAGCGGACCACCTTGCCGAAAACCCTGTGGATGGAGGATATGAACCCCTAAAGATGTATTTTCCATATGAAGAGGTATCATTTATAGGAGAAGATATTGCAGAGTCTTATGATGGGTGGAGAATGTTTTTCGATGGAGCAGCAAATTTCAAAGGAGTTGGCATAGGAGCAGTCCTAGTGTTAGAAACTGGTCAGCACTATCCGGTGTCTGCCAAACTCAGATTCCCGTGCACCAACAATATGGCCGAGTATGAAGCCTGCATCTTAGGGCTCAAGATGGCCATTTCCATGAACATCCAAGAGTTGCTAATAATTGGGGATTTAGACCTACTCATTCATCAGGTACGAGGAGAATGGGCGACCAAGAATTTCAAGATACTCCCTTATCTGCACCATGTACAGGAGTTGAGGAAGAGGTTCACAAAGACAGAGTTCCAGCATGTTCCTAGAATCCAGAATGAGTTTGTTGATGTATTAGCTACCCTATCATCCATGATACAACATCCAGATATGAACTTCATTGATTCTATTCCGGTGAAAATCCATGATCAGCCAGCCTACCATGCTCATGTCGAAGAAGAAGTAGATGAAAGACCTTGGTTTCATGACATCAAGGAATATTTGGCAAAAGGAGAGTACCCAAAGCTTGCAAATACTACTCAGAAGCGCACACTTCGAACATTGTCCAACAATTTCTTTCACAGTGGAGGAATCCTATATAGGAGGACTCCAGATTTGGGATTACTAAGGTGTGTCGATGCAAAAGAAGCATCCAGACTACTAGATGAAATCCATGACAGGACCTGTGGGCCATATATGAACGATTTTGTCTTAGCCAAGAAGATACTCCGGGCAGGTTATTTTTGGATGACTATGGAGACGGACTACATCCAGTATATCCGAAAGTGCCACCACTGTCAGATACATGACGACATGATAAAGGTGCCTCCAAATGAGCTTAATGCAACAAGCTCGCCAAGGCCGTTCGCCGCATGGGGAATGGATGTTATCAGACCAATCGAACCTGCCGCATCAAACAGGCACAGGTTTATCCTAGTAGCAATTGATTATTTCACCAAATGGGTTGAAGCAGCATCTTACAGAGCAGTGACTAAGAAAGTCATGTCAGACTTCGTCCGTGACCGTATCGTTTGTCGATTCGGGATTCCAGAATCAATCATTACTGACAATGGCTCCAACCTCAACAGTGACTTGATGAAAGCTATGTGTAAAACCTTCAAGATCAAACACAAGAATTCCACAGCTTACAGGCCTCAGATGAATGGAGTCGTAGAAGTTGCCAATAAGAATATCAGGAAGATACTAAGGAAGATGATAGAAAAACATAAGCAGTGGCATGAGAAGTTATCATTTGCTTTATTGGGGTACCGCACCATAGTCCGCACATCAACTGGGGCAACCCCCTATATGTTGGTTTATGGTATAGAAGCGGTCATTCCCGCTGAGGTAGAAATTCCCTCCCTAAGGATCATACATGAAGCACAGATCGACTATGCAGAATGGGTGAAAAGTCGTTACGAGCAGTTGGCTCTTATAGATGGAAAAAGAATGAATGCAGTTTGCCATGGTCAGCTTTATCATAACAGAATGTCCAAAGCCTTCAACAAAAGATTCAAGCCAAGATAGTTTACACCCGGGCAGCTGGTGTTAAAGAAGATTTTTCCACATTAAGATGAAGCCAAAGGGAAGTTCTCTCCCAACTGGCAAGGCCCATATATGGTTCACTGGATTCTAACAGGAGGAGCCCTCATACTCGCAGAAATGGACGGAGAAGTTTGTCCAAAGTCGATCAATTCAGATGCAGTCAAGCGATACTATGTGTAACCATTTATGATTTCCTTATGTAATTTGAACTACGCCTGACCTGATTCCCATTTAAGAGGGGATACGTAGGCAGCCCTATGGGTTAGGTCACAATTCAGTAAAATTTTCATATCCTCCCGCTATTGGAAATTGGGACCCTCAAAATTCTGAAGTTGATTTCAGCCATTTATTGTTAGCAGCCGTCAGAAGCAATAGCCAGCAAACTGGGGCGGAATTTTGAGGAAGACTCTCAAAATTCCATAACAAGAGAAGTTGTAATGTCTTGGACCACGTCTCAGTTGTTGGTTCATCTAAAGAAAACTATTCTTAATTATGTATTTATGCTATATTTTTACTAAATCATGCATGTTTGCCACCAAAATTGCTCTTTTTAGCAATGCTACCCCAAGGATCCATACAATCAGAGCCGAGCAGGTCAAGCAAAGTCAGCAGGGACACGAACTAACCTTTCCCCTTTACAAAACTCACGATTTTTCTTTTGATGTGGGCACCCAAGTCACAAAATCATATATTATATGCTCATACTGTTCAGGAATACAACCCTCATAACCATCGCACCTATTCACATTTTCCATCGACACATAATATCCCCAGCAATAGCAATATCATAACCAGCTACCAGCTATCAGCTAATAATTTTTACTATTATTCGTCTTTTATCTCTTGCATAAGGCTACCATTCTGCCTTCCGAGGTTAAGCTCTACCTCCATCTGCATTCTTGAAATGCATAAGACTACCATTCTGCCTTCCGAGGTTAAGCTCTACCTCCATCTGCATTTCTTGCATTGCATAAGACTACAGTTCTGCCTTCCAAGACTAAGCTATGTCTTTATCTGCATACTTGCATTGCATAAGGCTACCATTCTGCCTTCCGAGACTAAGCTTTGTCTCCATCTGCATTGCATAAGGCTACCATTCTACCTTCCGAGGTTAAGCTCTACCTCCATCTGCATTTCTTGCATTGCATAAGGCTATCATTCTGTCTTCCGAGACTAAGCCATGTCTCCATCTGTATTTCTAAGCCATTTCTCCATCTGCATTTCTGCATTGCATAAGGCTACCATTCTGCCTTCCGAGGTTAAGCTCTACCTCCATCTGCATGGCTGAAATATTGCCACCTCTATTAACATCTTGCATGGCTGAAATATCGCCGCCTTATTTACATCTGATCGGCTGAAAGATCGCCACCTCTGCACATACTGCATGGCTGAAATATCGCCCCTTTATTTACGCTTGCATGGCTGAAAGATCGCCACCTCTACACCCGCATGGCTGAAATAGCGCCACTTTATTTACATGTTGTATGGCTGAAATAGCACCGCTTTATTTACATGTTTCATGGCCGAAATATCGCCGCTTTATTTGCACTTGCTGGCTGAAAGATCGCCACTTATTGCATTTTATGGGCTGAAAGATCGCCATTTATTGCATTTCATAGGCTGAAAGATAGCCACCTTCTGCATTTCATGGGTTGAAAGATCGCCAAATTGTCCAAGGGTGTCATTGTCACCATTTTCATAGCCCGAGAATGCCATGCCATGGCCTGAGGACCCCTTTTTTCTTTTGCATAACATTATTTAAAGGCATCATGGTTCGGAAGCATCATTCTCATAACCCGAGAATATTATTTCATGGCCTGCAAATCCTTTATTAAATGCTTCATGGCCCAGGACGTCATAGTCTGAGGGCGTCATCCTAACCGTCCAAAGACAACATTCATGGTCCAACGGAAAATTGTATCATATTTAAATTTTCGCACAATATACGCTTGTATTACTTATTTGCAGGTAAATCGGCTAGCAATTACAGTCTCAACAGGAGCGATCCCGCTCCCATTCCCGCAGCCCTACTAGACTTTAACCATCCATCCCAACCTAAATAACGCGCCTGTTCTTGAAAGATCTCATTGGCATATCCCGCCAATGGATCCTGAACTACATGTGCCTTGATTCCTATAAGACCAGAAATATGTAGGTAGCTCAGGAATCAGAACACGGTCAACATATTCAAACCATTTCACTCGGTCAAAATCGGCCATCATGTCTTTACACGACAACTCTTTCATCCTTCCCGGGTAAAGAGGGCAGCTGTTGATACCCAATTTTTTCCCGTAT